>OZ023274.1:31545827-31771160 GCA_964007475.1 Hybos culiciformis | reverse complement strand
TTCAAGACCTACGGTCAAAAACTCTATTTAATGAGTAGAATAATTTTATTTTTTTATTAACTTCGAATATAAATACTTTTAAATTGATGATTAATTCACTTTTAAAGATGGGTAATTTTGTAACGAACCTATTGTTATCGACATTAGCATCGTGCTGAAAACTAGGTTCATTTTAATTCCGTTCTTTAAAATTTTAATGTACCTAGTTTACAAATTTCCACAGAATGAAAATATTAAAAAATGGAATAATCGAGTTTTTAACTGTAAATAGATATAATGTATATAAACCTTTCGTTTTTATCAAAATATATTTTTTAATAAAAAATTTATATTTATTTAAATCTTTTATATTAACTTAACGCCGTTTCCACAAACTAAGAAAGTCAAAATTGACCCACTTCCCGGCATCCAATCGAGCTGAAATTTGGCACATCGTTATGTCGTCGATGACAATGCATTTTGGCATCACACACACACCTTTATTAATTAAATTCTTAATATCAACTTCACCCCGTTTCCACAAACTTATAAAGTCAAAAATTGACCCACTTTCCGGTATCCAATCGAGCTGAAATTTTGCACATTGCTTTGTCGTCGATGACAATGCACTTTGGCATCGACATATTCACACACACACACACATCTGTATATGAACTTCACCGCAGTTTAAACAAACTTACAAAGTTAAAAATTACCCTCTTCCAGGTATCCAATCGACCTGTAATTTACTTTGGCATCACACACACACACCTTTATATAAACTTCACCACCTGATCTGCAAACTTAGTAAGTCAAAATAGACCTAATTTCCGGTATCAAATCGAGCTAAAATTTTGCACATCACTTTGTCGTCACAGACTCACACACACACACACACACACCTTTATATGAACTTCATATCCATTGCCTGGCATATAAAGGATTTATATCAAAAACTTTGTTTTATGGGTTGTGTTTTTTTCATGTACCGAAATCAGATAAACTCTGCAGCCGAACATTTTATTCAAATTTTTCTGTTATTTAATTCCATTAATTGTTTTAAAACATTTTTAAATATGCATATAAAATTAGTGATACTGAAAACTATCATTAACCTATTGAAATATGACTTAAAATATTATTCGCATAATTTAAAATTTTTGATTTCAAATATATTAAAATTTAATAAATATATATATTTGCACATGTAAAATCAGTTGTAAAATTTTAATTCTTATCAAACAAAAAAAAACAATTTTTTTTCCAACATTCACGCTATGTTAAATTTTTATTGAAAATATGCTAATTTTTTGATAATTTAAATCAATTTAATTGATTGCATATTGACAGTTGAAGGCCACATTAAGATTTAAATTAAATTATAAATGTTTTGTTCTTAAAAAAATTTCAACACTCACGTTTAATAACAAACTAATAGTAATACGTCGTTATTAAAAATACAAGTGTCTTCTTAGTAAAATATTCAACTTATTACTTGGATTGCATGGTATATTAAATATCGTATCAACTTAAAATAATTTTTGTACAGTATACTGAAAAAAAACTCGTTGGAAATTTAGCTACAAGAACCAGGTGTAAAGTTGTAACTAAACTGCAAACTGAATGTGCTCAAAGCTTTGTATTTATTATTAACTTTTTTTTTTTTATCGTTTAAGATTTTTGAATTATAAGTTTAAATACATAATAACTCTACCAAAAATATATATAGCAAATGAATTCTAGAAAATTCATAAATAACAAAAGATATTTTTATGACAGACAAATGTATTGAAAAGTAAAACTATTAGCTATTTTTTCTTGCTAGGACAAAATAGCAAATTTTGATAACGTCATTCACTATAGTTCTTTTTGAACTATATATACATAGCAAAAAATATACAGAAAATATAGCTGCCGCAGTTATCTGTTTTTCTAGTGTAAATAGAACATAAAATATTGCTTTTTATTTTAGTCTAGAAATATTAAAAATAAAGAAATTTTTTTAATTTTAAATATTTTTCTCATTAACCATTTGGTTTTCATTTATATATCGTTATGAAATGGAAGTATTTACATATATATATAAAATAAATGTAAAGAAATAAAAATAATGTGTTCATAAGAAAAGGAAATGAATTTAATTCAATTGAGCATACAATGTAAACACAATTAGGTATATACTTAAAGATTAAAATAATCTGAGATATGAGAATAGATATAAAAATTTAATTTTTTTTTTATTTCATTTTAATTCTGTAGAGCAACGGTTCCCAAAGTGTGGTACGCGTACCACTAGTGGTACATTACGCTTAGGCCGGTGGTACAATATTTTCTACTATTACAAACTAATTGATTTTATTTATTAATTGTTTCGTATATGAAAAATTAATAATTTTTTTAATTGAACTTTCTAAAAATTCACACTTTTTTTTTCTTTCTGAAAAAAATTTAGATGCGTTTTCAGAGGTAGAAAGAGATCAGTTATCAGAAATTTCTTGTAATGGTGATTTAAAACTTGAGTTTAAACACCAAAATTTAAGATATTTTTGGTTCCAACGACGGTCTTAATATGAAGCAATTCCTTATAAAGCTTTGAAATTTTTGATGCCATCATATTTATCATATTCATCATATTTATGTGAAGTCTGATTTTCCGCAATATTGAGTATTAAAAATAATTTCAAAACACGTTTAAAATTAACTAAAATTGAACTTAATATTATATATTTAATGGGCAACAAACAACTTCATCCTTCACATTAACTACTATGTAAAAATGTAGTTTATTATTTTAAAAATTTCTGATTTTTATGCAGTGGTACTTATATTTCAGAAAAGTATATTGATGGTACGTACAACAGAGAAAAAGTTTGGGAACCGCTGCTGTAGAGTATTTTAGTGGCCCTCTGACACCCTAACAAATTTTGGAAATGGTAGCGAAACTAAGAAGTTTCTATAAAAGTTTTTTTAGATTATTTCTTATATCAACAAAAAAATTACGAAAGTCCATTTTTATGTCAAATTTTGAAAATAATGATTTTTCTAAAAGTTCACAAAATGTAGAATTTGTCTCAATACAAGATTTGTCTGACAAAGCAAACGCTAACATTTGATAATAACTCTTTAGACTTTTGTTTTTATTGATAATACAACAAAACAAAGCTAAAATTTTAACCAAAATATCGTTGGAGTACCCCGAATTCCCGTTTTTAAAATTAATGAAATTTTTCATAGCGATTTTCTAAATCGAAGGCAAACCAAAACAATCGCCGGAACCGAAGAGCAAGTTTTTAAAATTTATTTTGAACGACTTTTTCTCAGTTGTCAAAAGTGGCCCAATGTCATGGGCGACCGACCTACTCTACTAATTTCATTTTAAATTTAAAAATAGAAATAAAATTTTAATTTTATGGGAAATTTGATGGCAAAATTTTCTTCTTAACTCAAATTATATTAACTTTGTAGACAGTATAATCAAACATAATTTCACCCAAATTCTTACTTGTCTTATTCTATAATTTTTAATAGTTATCAAGAGTTTCAAAGCTGACATAAAAATATGAACAAAGTTTAAAATACGGATGCGCGTTTATCTTATAAAAAAAACACTACATAATTTGTCTTTTATTTTTCTTTAGCTTTAACAACAAAATATGAAAGAAATACATCAAGATCCATACCAGATAATCATTTAGAAATAATCTCAGAATCTCCATCTACTTTAGTTTCAGAACAGCAAACACCATCTTCATTATCATCATTATCAACATTGTCGTCATCAACAGTAAAAGCCAAAGATTCATTATTAACATCAACAGCATTTAATCAAAATGGTAAATGAAAATAGATATTGCTTTCTTTTTTTTTCTTAAGTTTTACAATTTTTTAGAGCAAAATTATGTGCTGAGATTTTTCCCAAAAAACATTATTTGGCTTCAATAAAAATCTATAAAAAATTTTACTGGGCATGTGCTCGGTATGTTGTATTTAGTAGTATAGAATTTACAACGCTAAATGGAATATTATATGCGTCAATACACATGCAATCATTTAGATGCATCTGCGTAAATAATGAAAAAATTTAGATGCATCAGCGTATATAATGAAAAAATTTAGATGCATCAGCGTGAATAATGAAATCATTTAGATGTTTCGTATTGAATATTGCGTAATACCTAAAGAAAAATAATATCACTCACAATATTTCAATACAGACAAATCCAACAAAAAATGAAAAATAAAATGTGTATATCAACTTTTGTTTCCTTTTTTTTTGTAAATGTATAGACTCAACTACCTTACACATGCACATTAAAACAGTATATTGGATATGTAAACAAAATTTGTTATACAACTCATTCTGTATTTACAGAAAAATCCATTGACACTTGTCAATTTATATCACTCGACCTTCGGTCTTGTGATATAAGTATTGACTCGTGTCAATGTATTTTTCTGTATACAGAACTCTTAATTAATAACAAATTTAGTTTACATATACAATAATCTACAAATAAAAATAATTTTTACACATTTTGTTTTTGTTTTTATGCCGTATTCGTAATTTAAGAAATACTTAATTCAATTTTTTTTTTCCTAAATATTACCATCAGTTACTAGTCAGCAGCAGTGCCATCCATATACTTTAGAGAGAAAAATGAATTATTATTTGCTTACCAAATATTGCGCAAATAAAAAATAAAAACAAATATAAAACATTTTTGTTTTTCTTTTTTGTTTTGTTTCTTTAAATAAGGTTATTATAATAATACAACATACATATACTTTTATATAGATTTTTCCATCACTTTATTATTATTTATTTTTCTTCATTGAATTTGTGCGCATAATATATTTGTTATGATAATGTTGCTGGCGGCAAAAAAAAATTGCAATATTTATTTCGTGTTGGTTTTTTTTTTTGGTTTTTATGGTACAATGGTTGGAGAGAAAGTTTTTCTGTGATGCATACTATATTTTAATGCATATAAAAAAATAAAATGCATCTTTTTATTTTTCTTGTAATAATGTTTATTATTAAAGTTGAAACGTCTTAAAACAAAAATAGATACCAAAAAAATTTTCTGGTTTTTATTAAAATAAAAAAAAATAAAACAAATTAAAATAAATTTCTTTCCTGTATAAATATACTTCGTGAAATGCATCAGGTTTAATTATTTCTCCTTTTAATGTGAATTTATTTAAAACTTTGTTCATCTGAACTTATCCACACGGTAACAAAATTAAAAAAATTAAATAAAATATTTAAAAATTTGAAATTTTTAATAATTTTTTTTTTAAACTGAAGTTTGAATTTCGATTCGGAACTTAAGATTTTGTGAAAAATAGATTTTGTGAAAATTTATTGCAATATCTTTCGCTATTAGTACCAGCTTTCTGGCAGTCTCATTATACTTTTATGTTTTATGTATGCCTGGTTTGGTGATTATTTCTCATGAGTTTCAAGAAAAATTATTCGCATTAATAGGCATATTCTAAGTCATTTCTAAACTTAAGCCTATATCTGACTGTTAAATTTCTAATTTCAGTTAAATTTTTCAAGATGTCATTGAAGAATTTTCAAAGCGTATAATATACTTATGGCCTTATTTTCTTCAATTAACTATCTAAAAAAATTTTCGCAATTAATATGGAAAATCCATAATTTAAGCGCATGCAAATAATAAAATGAAATAATAAAAATTAATTTTTTCTCTATATCGGCTTTTACTTTTAATAAAACCGAACTTGATTACATTTATTTGTTGTGTATTGAAAAAAAATGCATTAAATGTGTACATCAAAAAATAAAAAGAGTGTTAAAAACAGGATTAGTTTTAATTTAAATTGTTTATTATTTATTTATTTCGATAAAAAAAAATATATTAAACAAAAATTACATTTTTATGTAACTCGTATTTAGTTGCATCATAAATTATATACATATAATTTTTGCATAAATTAATAAATTTGTACATTAATTCAGAAGTATACCTTGCATCTTCTTCAAAAAACCAACATTATAAAGAGAATCACTTTCTATACGACTAAAAAAAAAATTAAAACAAAATTAAAAATGATTGTACAAAATTAAAAATGATTGATTGTTTTTTTCCATTTAATATAAATTTTTGCTTGCATACACACCCAAATCAACTTTAAATTACCATAAAAGTAATATTTGTTTATGTTTATCAAATAATTTACAAAGTTTTAGCATTAATGTTATTTTAGTTAATTAATTTGTTTTAAGAAAATCATAAGCATTGAGCATTAGGTAAATACATTAAATATTATTTATATATTCGACGCTTACATAATAAACTTCAGCCCATAGGTTTTAATAAAAATTAAAAAAACTGCCAAGTTATAGTTTGAAAACAAAAATTGAAAAACACATTATTTATTAAAACTTAACTTTAGACATTAGAGAAAAACAAAATTTTTTAATTGGAATTAAATCTTAATGTCATCGTTATGGCAGTTTTTTCTTAGTTGGTCTTAGTTGGAAGAAATAATCTATCAATTTAAGAAAATAAACCTGCATTAAAATTAATCATTGAAAAATCATCAAAATCTTAAATATGATCAAAATAAAATTTTATTGTACATACAGAAAAGATGGATTTTTTTCACAAGCCCTTTGAATCTTTATGTTCAATTATTTAAACAAAAAGTGAAAGTTGTAAGTATATACACTGAATTCCAAAAGAAAAACTGAAATGTTGTCTGATCAAATTATTTGTTTGTTTTTTTTTTATCTTACCT
Source organism: Hybos culiciformis (assembly GCA_964007475.1). Classification (NCBI taxonomy): domain Eukaryota; kingdom Metazoa; phylum Arthropoda; class Insecta; order Diptera; family Hybotidae; genus Hybos; species Hybos culiciformis. Next base: position 31,764,413 of record OZ023274.1, on the reverse strand, counting down.
AACCAAAATTCTCAACAAAAAAAAAATTGTACCATGCTGAGTCAGATATTTAAACTTATAAATTATAGAAAATAAACGTTTTCTCATCAAAGCTTATAGACTTTGGTGATGCTGATATTTCTTATGTATATATTTAATTTTGCAACGATTATTATTTTTATTATGATTAGTACTATTATCTCTTTATAATGCAACTCTTTTGAATTATTTTCTCCAAAACGTATAATTTTTATAAAAACAAAAAAAATCCAATAACTATTGATTAAGTTAATATTATTTTACTTATTTTTTTAAGCTGACGTGATGTTCCTTCTAATAAATTTTATTTTTTAATTTAAAATTACGAACTATTAATATTTATCATCACGAGAAAATTCAATATATACATATATTATGCAAAAGAAAGTAGTTATGTTATTTTCAATTTGAGTTCATGGAAAATAATTTATCATAGTTTTCGTTTTAATCATTTTTATCAAATTATAGAGTATACCTTTTCCGTTTTTGATAAGGATTTTATACCAAAAATTTTTATTTTGAATTCTCAAATAATTTTTTCATAACGATCAGTATTAAAAACCGCTATGATTATTAAAATTTAATTTAATAATCATTAAAATTACGAAAATTAAAATTACGAAAATTAAAATTACGTTGCGAGTTGCGACTAATGTAGTAAAATATTGATTATTAGTTGGATATTATGCAGCAATTATATTGAATTGTTTTTACTTTTCGACATGTGCGGCTTGTATTGTTGTTTATATATATAATTTATTAATTATTCATTTAAAATATAAATATTTTCATTTAAATTAAAAATTATTTTTCGTAATTCTTCTTTCCGGTCAATCAAGATCTAAAACAAATTTCAGTAGCAGTAAAGAGATCACAGCAGAAGGTAAATTGATTATTATTACTATATTAGAAGAAATTTTAAAAATAATTCATTAAATTTTTGATTTTAACAAATTATCTTTTTTACTCTATTTAAAAAAAAAATAAATTATTATTTCTTAAATTAAATTCAAAACAATGAAAGTTTTTGGTATTTTTTATACACCTATTGTAAAACACATTTTTTATCACTGAAATGAGTCTGATCTCGAAGTCCGCTAGACAAGGTTTCAATTTAGAATATAACACATAAGTGTTTACCTGATCTTTATCCTAGAATTGTAAAAAAATAAAATAAAATAAAATTGTATCTATAGTTATGTATATGTACTTGTGGATAATAAATAATAGCAAAATTTGTTGGTTTTTATAGAAATCACTTAATAAAACCTATAATTTTAATAAATTCTTACTATGTAATATTTATTTCGAATGCACAAAATTCTGCCGAAAGGCATAAAACGCCTTTAAATTTTATAAAGAATTATTCCTGCCCTTCTATTTTAGAAGTGTTAACTATATTTTTTACAGCACATAAACACATATACTTTTAATAATAAGTTTTTGTAACTCATAATTTAGCACAAAAAAAAAAAAAAGTACGATAAAAAACTTATTAAAAATTAATACTTGAAAATTATTTTTTTGTTGTCCAAAATTATTCACACTGCTTTGTTTCTTAAAATTTTATTCTATAGTAATATTAAAATCATTACATTTTTTTTTCTTGTCCCAAAATAAAACAAAAAATTAAACATATGCTTGTAACAAATTCTTTCAATTCATAAAATTTTAATAACAAAGTGACATCATATTTTAAGAATTTTTTTTTTAATACTATGTACATACAACGAAAATACAAGTAGCAATTTAAAATTTTATTAAAACAATATTTTTAATGCAACAATAAAATATTTGAAAAAAAATTCAAGATAATACAACTAAATTTTTCCTGCTTCTTGATAATACGCTCAAGCTCAGAATTTTAAACTATATTAACAATTAAATTTAATTCTGCAGATAATATAGAAGCAAAATTTGTTTGAGAGAAGCAAATCAAACGGAAACATAGGGAGTATTTTTAAAAACTTTAAAAAATACTCCCTATGGCTCTGTGTTAATTTATATACATATATTCTCGAAATTCGATTTTTTTTTCAAATGATTAAACTTAAAATTTATGCAAACTCATTCTAATGTAACTATTAGCAAAATAAAATTCAATTTTTATGTTTTAATTTTCATTGTTGTTCTATCAACTTTTTGACATAATTAATCAATTGTAATATCTTATTATTATTTGTTTGTATATATTTTGTTTAACAAAAAAAAAACTAAACTTTAAATGTTTTTTGCGCATTCCGACAAAACCTACGTTCAAATAATTATGTATATTATTATTTATTTATATGATATGTACAAAAAAAGACAAAATTCCAAATATCTAATAAGGCGACAAAAAACGCAAATAGTTTTGTTCAAATCAAAATTTTTATGTATGTAATATTCTTTTTAATCTCATTGTCAAGGTTATATTTATTATTTTATTCAAAGTCATGGAGTTTTTTTTTTATTTATGATCAAATCGCCTAAAGGTTTTGAGCAACAATTACGATTTTAGCATAAGAAGCGAGTAACCGCCACACCATTATTATTATTTTAACATGATTACCAAACAAGTAAACGTTATATGCGAGCTCCAATTCTTATAGAACTACTAAAGACAAAAATAGCGTTTAACATTAATGTACATAATTAATTTTTTGTTAAAAGAATATTATTCGAATATAATAAATAAAAATTAAAATAATCATACAACTAAAAAATTATATGGAACGTAAATCATCTTTATGCAAACCCTTTCACAAAAACAAAAAAAAACAAAAGACTTAAGCAGATAAATAAATATTTCGAATATTTTCCTTATGTATTTTCCTTATATAATATAATAAGATCATAAGAAGAAGCTGCATCAAAAAAAAACTAAACTATAAAAGTAGCCCAAATCGCTTGAGTTTATTCTGTATGGTAAGATATCTTTCAAAATGTAAATATGGTTTTTCTTATAATTTTCAAATGTGCCTAATACGCTTTTCATGTCTATTGATGGAAATGCATTGAAACATTCTTTTGCGCATATTTTGGCATTTTAAGGATCGAAATCGTGGTATGAAAAAAAAAAAGCGTTTAAATTCATGAGAGAACACAGACGGGAAGATGGACAGACAGAAAGTGAAAACTTATAATCGGTTTTTTCATTTTTGATGGAAAACGGGCCAAAATGGTTTAATCCACGTTTTGACAGTTGAAATGTTCAGCGAAATGAAGACTGATTTTATATCTACAAAGTAATTAATCAACGTTTTTAAGTTGTAGTTATCACAATGGGATTTCTGTTAACTGAAAATCCGTTTCTAATTCACCTCTCTAATATTTTCAACGGCAAAAAATATTTTTTTCCCAAAAATCGTGTTTTTGGTATGATATGATCCTAAATATAGTAGTTCAGGTTTTTTAATTATACTAAACTGTATTATTGATCTGTCGGCTGTAAGTTTCTGTTACATTGTCAATTAAAAATTTCAATGAAAATATACCGATTTCAAAGTTAATATTTTGTGTTCGAAATTATAAAAGGATAATTACACAAATCGTATCATTTTATTGGCCATTATTATAATCATACGAAAAAACTTTTTAATTTTTAAATCTTTATTTCATGATTCTTACATAATTCTCCATTTTATTATGTATTTAAAGTATTTTAAAAATATTTATAAATTTGGAAAAAGTCATTGAACTCTTGTTTTCAATTATAAGTCGAAGAAGGTATATTGGCAAAATACAAAGAATAACTGTTTTAGAATGTCAAACTTAAAAAATATTAACAAGTTAAAAATGATTGACAGTAAAATTTCGACGTGATCTGAAATTAAAGATTTTTTTTTTTCATATTCAAATTTTCTTTTGTTTGCTTTTCATAAAGAATGAATAAAATTATTTAAAATTATTTCTTTTAAAGAAGATGTTTATCAGTTTATTAAAATTCATCAATACAAAATGTATGTCAAAAGATATGTATGTGCTAGGGAAATAATATATATAAAAAAACTTCTGTGATCGTGATTTTTTATTTAAACAATGAAGCTTAGTTTTGATTCAAATCAATTTCGAATCAAGTTGAGACAATTTTTCGGTTGTTTATATTTACCTGAAGAAGGTTTCAATCATTCGGTATAATATCACTTTACTTCTCTTGCCCTTCTGCGAAAGGGATATAAATTTTAGAAAATTATTTTACCTATATTATTTGATCTATACTGCGAGAGGTGTTATTAATTTTTTATACTGTTTTCGTGTATTCTTATAAGTATAATTATACTCATAATATATTAATATGGTCAATAGACTTAGATCTTCAGCAAAAAGTACAAAAAACGCTACTATTATATAATTATTCGTTTATAACATCAATTAGAAAGTTTAGATTTTATATACATACTACGATTTTTTAATTGATTTACTTAAATCATTTAAAATAAACCGCGAGTATCATAAATACATGAACATACTTTTACATCACGTTAATTAATTTGCATGTCATAATCAATTACTACGAAACTGAAACTTTTTTTTAAAATAAAACAATATAGGCATAATATAAATTTTCATTCAAAATTTTTTGAAAATTTTAACCACATTATAAAAATTATTAATTTAATAATAATAATATTAACAATTTTATTAATTAAGAAATACATACTAATAAATAATAAAGTATTAATTTCATATAAAAAACCTTGATATTATACGTATTTTTAACTGATTTAATTCCTCAATTTCCTTAAATAGAAATAAAATATTATTTCAAATGACATAATTATAGAATTATAGATATTATTACCACTAAATTTATTGCATAATGATTGTATAGAATTTTCTAAGTTTTCATTAATACATACAATTAACTTTACAACATAGAACCAATTATATTTTAATTTTTCTTTTAATTTACTGAATTGTTTTAAAAAAAAGAATTATACTTATGGGAAAAAGTATATAATAATTGTGAATTTAAAAATTAATTTTACATGTATTTTAAAGAATTATCAAATTTTATTTTAACGAAAAAATTAAATAAAATATTTTGTAATATTTTTTAATTGAAATAATATTTTTCTTTAAACTTACATTATTTTAAAGAGACTAGCGATGATGAGTAGTACTCTCAAATTTTTTATTATCCAAACAGAAAAATTTTAATTTGTTAATTGGGAAAATATTTTCGTGAAAGTACTTACCACAAATTAATGAGTATTTTAAAAAAGTAAATATGTGTTTTCTTGAAAACGAAAAATTCACTTAATTAATATTTTTCATTTATTTATATTCTACATAAAGTACATATAATATAATTTTATTATATTCAATTTACATAAATATATGTTATATAATATATGTGCATATATGTTCATAAAATAAATAAATAATTTATTATTATTTTGCATAGCATATAAGAGTCAGAATTTCCGTTGGGAAAGTAATGACAGAAAACTGTATAAAAATAAAAAGACAGTAAAAGCACCTTCATAATAATAACAACATAAAAAACATTGTTTATTCTTAAAAAAATTACATTTAACGCTATCCGTTAATGACTTTTCCGATTTCCAACATTAAAAATAATTAAGCTTTCATTAAAAAAAAAATAAAAAATAAAAAATATATTTCCATTTACATTATGATAGAATCTTTAATACCTTGTAAAAATCATAAATATATTTTCAACATAATAAACTATAAAATACATAATTCTTGGGAAAAAAATGGATTATATTAATTTTCCAAATAATATATTATAGTTGAATAAAACTTAATTATAATTTTTATATGAAAATTTCGTGTCTGTCTTTTCGGATTAAATTTAAATAAAATGTATTTGAATTATTTGCGACTAAGTTATTTTTTTGTTCTATCTGACGTGCAAAAAGTATATATTTAACCATATTCTAGAATAATTCTTTAGAATTTTTTAAAAAGATTATTAGAAAATTAAAAGAATAATATTATGTAAAAAAAAATTTGTATAATAATTAACTAAACTTCAACAACTATTACTGAAAAAAGGGATTCTACAAAATTTTCTATATAACATTTCTTTGGATATCTTGCTTAAGGCAAGACGTTATCGTTGTAGGATGCGTGTCACTATTCTACGTCATGAGGCTAGATTCTAATCCCAACCACTTTGTTTAGCTTATAAATTTTCGTGAATTCTTTTGTTTCCCCTTGAGTGACTTTCAAGTAAAAAAAATACAATTAACGATAAAACTATAAAAATTATAAAATTGATAAAAAAAACATAGCCAACAGTATAAATGAACATCAACTTTTTCAAAAGAACATAATATTTAATTATGTTTTAGTTGTTTAATTTTATTACACATACAAATTTATTTTTCAAAAGCAGATTTAATTTATCCAATCTTTTTACTAGTATTATTGAAAAAACTAACAGGAGACATGGATCGATGATTTTCCAATCACAAACCATTTACACATATATTTTTAAAAACAAAATATATTTAAACCGTATGTTTTATTAAATTAAGAGATTTATGCAAGTATATGTAGGACCGCACAATCTTTCTCTAATAACATGACCTCCGCCAAACCTCTTAAATGTGTTTACTGGAAAACAATTAATATTAAAACACATTAATCTAAACATAAGTATCTTTAATTAGTAAATTTACATTTCCAGTTTTGTCTAATATTCAACCAACAACATCAAGACCACGCCATGTACCTGAAGCAACAGCACAAAAAAGGGATAGCTAATGGCATTACTGGCTGCAAGACGGAATGCTTTACCTAAACGAGAATATGGATCTTCACACAGAAGATTATTAAATTCTCGAAATACAACCGCAAATCTTCAACTGAAACAACGTCAACCAAAAGCCCAACCAACTGTACGAAGAATGTAACTGTACAAAGAATTTTTCATAGAGAACAACAGCCAGTTGTATGCAAAGATGTATTAGCTTGCAACGATTAGCGAGTTCTTTATTTGCTTCAGTAAACAAGAGTTGATGAAAAAGATAATAATGAATTATTACTTACAGATAAATCATCGCATGGGTTTTTTGTTGTCACTAAGGAATTAAATGATACAGGTAATAACATACCAGATGTAGTTAAAAACACAATTTCATTATTTTAACAACGTCAACTACTCCAATAAATAAACCCTATAACGAAAGAATTATACAAAAAATTAGATCTTTTATCATAAGAGAATTTGAGAAGCGTAGTGAAAATATTAGCAGTAAAGATGAAAAAATTATACATTAAATGAACGTCAATTTGTCTCAACTAATAACACAACCCTTTACATTCCAAAATTGGAAAATAGTGCTGAATTTGACAGTGATTTGGAGAAAAAACTTAATCATTCGAACCGTCCTGATGTCTATAATCTTAATGCATCAAAATATATACCACAAACAACAAATATATCAATTGAGTGATAATAAAATGTCTGGACGGATAGATATTGCTAAGACTATCACACCACTTTTAATAAGTGTGCCTGAAGAAGAAGATATCCAACAACAAACTGAACAATCAGATCCTAGTTGTGAACAATCAGATCATAATTTTGAACAACCAGATCGTAGTTCGAACCAAAGTTTCGAGAGTGACCAAGCTCATCAACCTACCTCAACTAAATCCTCAACTAAATCCTCAACGTCGTCGCCAAATACAACAGTTATGATTCAAGCGAAACTTGATCATTTACCAGAAGAAGAAAGAAACATTATTATATTCATTTTTCAATCATCCACATCACCAAATCCAATTTCACAATCCACTCAGCCATCCTTAATACATACATCTATTAAACCCTCTCAAGACAGTTCAACGGAAAGTTCAATTGTTACATCAACAACCCCAGAGCTGATTACAAATACTATAGTTTCTACGTCGATTCGCTCTACAGTCAATCCACCGCAAAATGATAAAACAAATCATTTCAATGATAAAACACAGTAATACCTAATACCTAATATGGAGCTTGTTAATGCTACTCAATTTATATCGGGACAGCTTTCCATCATTGTCGTAGCAGCTATGCGTAGTAATAACACAGAAATAAGTGAAGTAAAAATTGATGAAGCTACAGACAGAATGTACATGGCCACATACGTCTTAGCCGGTCTAGGAATGTTTCCATTGAGTGTGATAATTCTTTACGCTGTTAGGTCGATTTATTTAAAAACAAGAAATAAAATTGAAACTGATTTAGATAGACAGGTTACTGTTCAACAACCAATTAGTCCAATCAGAAAAATGGATAAGAATGATCCTAATGACGATAGTTCTTTTCTAACGTATAGTGAATTTTAAAGAAAAAATATAAGATTCAAAAGCCTTTTAGGTTAAGGAAATTTTGGCCAAGTTTGGAAGGCTGGAGTAGATGATCTAAATGGGCATTTATGGACCACTCACAACAATACACAACAATACAGTGAATACGGTTCGAATTGGCGGCAGCCAAGTTAGTTTAAAAGAAGAAGCTAATATAATGAAAAACGTTGTAACATTATTAGGTGCTTGTGTTGACAGCGGTAAGATATCTGCGTCTATTTTATTTTATTTTGTTATTACTTTATTTTTACAACAGAGCCACATTTTTTGATAATGGAATATGCAATGCATGGAAGATTGATGTCATTGCTAATAGCCGCTCGAAGTGCTACTAACATACTGTCAGCTTCAGTTCCTGGGGGCGAAGTTCAGCTCCATTGTCGCCTAGAACATTAGCAGCTTTTTGTTTAAACATATCTCGTGGAATGGAATACATTTCAGAGAAAAATGTAAGTATGTGAATATATCAATTCCAGATTTACTATTGAAATATTTGCCTTCCAATAATATTCACCATTACCCATTGAAAATACTTCATTCTTTCCATCTATTTGACTTTTCTTTACCATTAATAAGGAAAAATCTATCGTTTGTTTATTAACACTGATATATGAAACTACTAAACCGATTTGGAAATCTCTTTTATTTCTGAAGTATATTATTACCCGACTTAAAGCCGTTTCAAATGACTACCCAATATAATGCTTATTATAATGTAAATTAATAATTCTGTATTATTTTAAGTAATTCATAGGGATTTAGCAGCTAGAAACATATTATTAGAGCATAATGGGGTATGAAAGATATGCGATTTTGGCATGTCTGTAGATTTTGATGCTCAACAATATAAAAGACAGTCTCGAAAATCTGCATTAATTTTTGAAAAGACAGCAGATCCATTTTTAAAGAACACTAACGATATTTAACATACATTTTAATTTGATATTGGAGTCATAATGATAATAATTGTGACAAAAAAAGACATGACCTCATGACACAATCAGCAAACGTCCAGCGTTACCGATTTGATGGATGGCACCGGAATCATTACAATACCATGTTTATTCACCCGAAACCGATGTGTGGGCATTTGGAATTCTACTGTGGGAAATTGCTACCTTGGGTATTAAATTTAAATATTTTTTAATATTGATAAGTAAAAGAAAATACTTTAAATAAATTATCTTATATTCCTATCCTAATTTATCAGGTCGTGAAGTAATCCGTAGTGTTCCAAATGGGGCCAGACCAGATTTACCGAAAGAAGTACGAATTGAGTTTTATGATTTAATGCAAAGCTGTTGGTTAAAAATTCCACAAGATAGATCAAGATTCAGAGAATTACGTAATGAAATATCACGATCAGTTTGTAAATGGGTTGATGATGACACTGCTAATTCTGATTATATAGATATCAGCGCTTTTAGTGAAGATCTTGAGTCGGGGATGTTATATTTTAACAGACGAATATCAGAATTCGAAAGTGAAATATGACAATTAACATACATAACATGTAAACTATTATTTATACGAATTTACACACATTACGCAATAAAAAGTTGAAAAAACAAATATATAACGAATTTTCTTTACACATAACACCACCTACTGGAGATCAAAGAATTACCGATGTTTCGATTCCGACATTATTTGCACGTTGGACTACCTACATGGAGTACAGTGGTTCATTTTTATTTCTATCGCAACTTACCATTCCAAGATTTGATGACAAACGGCAGGGTTGGACTAGCTCAACTGGACACCGGGTTCATTTCTCGGTGGACCGGTGATATTTGGGCCGATAAATTCAAAGTTTTTGTTACTAATAGTTTTAAGAATACAATAAAATCTGATTAAAATATATTTTGATTGGCGAGGAAATGGTTTTGGGAAAGAATCGAAATACTTCGGTACTTAGTGCTAAACAATCAAACTTTGAAAATCTTGTAAACAGGAAAGTTATATTCAGAAATACATATTAATTAAAAAAGAAAACAGGGTAAAAAAAATATTTGATTCAATGAGATTCTAACATCTAACAGAAGGGGCTCTTTTGTGCTAAAATATATGAAATTAAATAATGTATCCAATTTCAAAGTTTTAGTTTATAAGCGTCATGTTTATAAAGAAAATCGAATAGATTATTTATTCAAAAAGTGTAATTATTTTAAATAGCTCAAAAATTAAAAACTATCCCAATATTCCAATTTAATTAATAATAATTCTTTTCTTTCGGTTCCTATACTTTTTTCATTGTATTGAATTAACAAAATTAGGGATCCTAGTGTTCCAAAATTATTTTAATTATTTATAGAAATGCGTATTTATTTGGGCCTATATTCTGACCATTGTTTTTTTATATAGAGAAGCGCATAAGCAACGTATTTTTTATATGGAGAAATGGGCCGACAGTCCAAACAAAACTTCTCGGTTTAATTTTTTAAGCCAGTTCAACCCTGACAAACGGACAAACTCACAGAGTTTATGTTTGTGTGTAAAAAGAATTATTTTTTCTTATACTTCTCGACCCATGATATTGATTAAGTATGAATTATTTAAGCAGCTAGATCTAATAACAAATTAAAAGTTTGACAAAAAAATTTATTTGTATAGGTATATAATTTTATCTTTTTCGTTTAAACATTTTATGTTGACATTTTTATTTAATCATTAGAGATCTTTTAGGAATTAAACGTACAGTTAATTCAATTGCTACAACCACGAATGTTAATAAAATAATAACAGTTATTTCATAAGAAGCGTCCATTGATTCGGGATAGGGTGGACAATAGTTTCCATAAATTTTTCCATTGCCGTAAAGATAATCAAATAAAATTGGATCTGTTCTAGCTTGACATTGCTCATAGCTCGTCCAGCTCGTGTATCTTGGTATATTTGTCTTCCAATAACGAGCGTGGATGCAAAATTACATGTAAACAAAACTTGTCCCAACTTGGATCATTACTTCCATATGATAAAAGACTGCATCTCATAAACTTATTTCTATCCGCAAAGTTAACAATGATAACGTAGTGAATAAGAAAATAAAAGAAATTATCTGTTTAATTACTCTTTCTTTTTTTATGCCTTTCCTTTCGCCAACTTTTTTTTGATGAAAACCATTGGATATAAAACTGGATATTCAGTAAGTTTGATTTTACATGTATTTTGGGTTCGCGGGCAGTTCGTCGAAAACAATTTCTTTAAAACAATTTGTCTAAAACAATTCATCTAAAACAATTCCTCTAAAATCAATTAGTCTAAAACAAATCGTCTAAAACAATTCGTCTGAAACAATGCGTCTAAAATCAATTAGTCTAAAATCGCGCGCGCAATTTATATGCAAAATTTTGTTAAATAGGGTTGTAATCCCTGATTGTAGACGAATTTGTGACTACTTAATTTTAGACGAATGGCCGCTTATTCCGTCTTAAACAAATTTAATATTAAATTAAATATTAAAAATATAATAAATTAAAATTTGTTTTATTTTTAAGTTTAAATTGAATAATTTAGTTTAATTTGATACAATATACATAGTTTTAATAATCAATTAATTTCAAACGATTTTCATTCTAAAACAAACTCCTTTAGAAGATTTGTTATTAGATGTAAACTTTTTAGACTAATTGTTTTTAGACAAATTGGCTTTTTAGACGAATATTTTATTGGATGATTAATTTTAAGACTACTTGTTTGTAGACGAATGGCACTTTCAGACGAAATGTTATTAGATAAATAGTTCTAAGACTAATTATTTATAGAAGAATTATTTTAGACGAATATTCCGGATACCTGTATTTTGTTGTTAGAGATAGAATACGAAAAAAAAAAACATATGTGAGTCTCGGGACACACGGCAGAAGTGAAACTTCATGGCAAGTAATATTTTCGGGGAAGGCTAAATAAATATTTAAAATTGCCAAGTGCATATAAGACATGACGCCGATCGAATTCTTCGACGGCGACTAGTTGATTTTTGTCCTTCGACTGCTGCTGCCAGTCGACTTAAAATTACTTGTTTTGGGGGAATTTGGCGGCTTAGAAAAAATTAAAAAAAAACTAAAAACCAGCGACTACTTAGAGATAAAAACATTTAAAAATTCAAAAATACTTTTTAAGCTCAAAAAGTTTAGTGGCATAATGGCTTTTAAATTATTTCAAAATGGCTAGATTTATGGCTGTATGGCAACACTGATTGCCAGATGATTGCGGTTACAACAATATTATTAACAGCGACAATAATGTATGAAAAAACAGCAGTGTGGCTTAAATCATGTTTTCATTTTGTTGCCCGAAAAGTTTAACCTAAATTAACTTTTTCAAATATGCCTGAAAAATTTTATGTTTATTAGTACTTCTTCTGAAAAGGAATTGGAATAAAAATATTCGACATGCATTGCATTAATGGAATTTAATGTCAAAAATAAGTTATACTAACAACTCAATTACAAATTACTAAAAAAAAAAATTTTCAAATATGCCTGCAAAATTTGACATTAGTATTTCTTCCGAAAATTGTAATAAAAATATTCCTCCTGCATTTTATTAGTGTAATTTAATGTCAAAAATAAATTACACTAATAAACTCAAAATTATATTAAGAAAAATTAATATCAAAAATAATTATCTACAAAATAGGTACATGTGGAATATTTGCATTCTAAAAACTTTTTGAAAATTAGCACTAATAATTAATAAATAAAATATTTTTTTTATTATTGTTTAAAATAAATTTCCCTTTCAATCGAAAACAAAAAATAGTATTTTCGACTTTTATTCTGAGCCAATACAGAGTAGGTTATTACGCTGATAAGCTTCATTAAGTTGCTAGCGGCTGACACATCAGCTGACACATAAATTTTTTCTTTTTTCTTTTGTTTTTTTTTTTTTTTGACAATAATCGTCACATTTTTGACACTTATACTTTTTTCACTCTCAATCACAATGCCCCTAAAGAAGTTTCACTTCAAAAAGTTATAATTTTTAATAAGAAAGGAATTTGCAAGTAATGATTTTTGATTTTACATACATTTTAAACGACGACGCTTCGAAACTGATTGCTTTTTTCCTTTCTCAAACTTTTTTTAAGTTTTGTTCTTATATGTTATCGCTTTCAATGTGACATTATTTAGAGTTCTAGATCCAATATTGGAAACCAAAAAAAAAGCAATTCCATGCCTTTTCTATTCATATAAACAATTACCTGATGCTTTTTTCACTGGCTTTTTTAATAAAACAATTACTTTTTTTTGTGATGGAACGGAAAACGGAAAAATGCCATGAAAAAGGAATGTTTAAAAATACAAAATTTAAAAAAAAAAACTTGAAAAAAAAATTCCAGAAATTTCAAATTACTAAAATTTTAAATACTAAACTAAAGCCATCAAATACCGAAAATTAAAATCAAGATTTAAAGAAATCCTGAAATTCAAATTTATTGGTTTTCAAATTGATTTTCTTCGGGTCAGTCTGTTGTTTTTTTTAACCCAGTTTTCTGCTACGAAGCCTATGGCGACTGAAATTATTGTGTTTTTGCAAAGCCACTAGATATTTTTTTCCTTTTTTTGTATGCTTTTTATGCACGACATTTTAGGGTATGACACTGATCACACTTGTTAAGCATTTTTTTCAAAAAAAAAATAACAAACCCTTGATATTTATAGTAGATTACAACACATGGTAAGAAAATTTGTTATTAATACAATACATTAATTTGTTTTTGTAGTATATATTATGTAGAAAATTAAACTTAGTAATAAATTGTCATCTTTAAAGATAACAACTACTTACGATGAATTATAACAAATTTTTATTAGGATTTTACGACTGGTTTTTAGAAAAAAATGTGATTTTAATTTTATATTTTTTATAAAACTTCACTCAACTCACACATAAGTGATTCACCATCATGTATGGTTGGTTTTAATTTATCTTTTATTCCCTTCAAGTTAAAAGTAAAGACTTTACAAAAAAATACGGTTGTACTTGGAATCAATAATAGGTTTTATTTTAATGTAACCTAGATAAAAACATCAATAATTTTGAATAATAATAAAATTATCCCAAGTATTGGTAACAGATATGAAAAATATTTGTATAGCCTAATAATTATGTATTATAATTTTAAGGTTTTTGTACTTTAATAGTAACAAAACAACTCAAAGTCTGCTATCCAGAGATTTTAATATACTTTATTTAAACTATAATTTTATATAATTATGTATGTAATTAAAAATTATAAAAATATTTATTACAAAATATTGTATTATTTATCAAATTTATTTAGAACTAGCTGTACTTAGAACTAGCAAGACAACGTGTGTGCTGTTGTGGAAAACACTTTAAGTGAAATTTTTGTTGTCAGATTTATGAACAATTATAGGAGCTAGTTATTTTATAAATTTGGGAAAATATCTAAGAAGAATTAATATTTATCATTTCTACTTATTCAACACTTAAATTGTATGTAATCGAATGATATCCTTCCCTTAAACAGGTTTCCAAACCAAACCAAATTTGTGTTTCGATCCATTTCCTCTTTTTATGAATCAAATTTGAATGAAATCGGAAGAACTTTCGTAGTCCTCCCGGGAGGCATTTCTGGGTAGGGAGCAATTCAAATTTTTAAATAGCCTATAACGACCCGAGCTAAGAGACGGTGTAAATTTCGAAACGATCGGTTGAGTGGTTTAGTTTTTAATATTTTGTAGTTATTAGTTATAAAGAAATTGATTTCTATTATAAAGAAATTGATTCTATTCGAAGAGAACCCCTAAAAAGAGGCGGCCAAACTTTTTGTTACGAAATTCGTGTGTTTAATCATTTTTATGTACCAAATTTAAATGAAATCTGACAAAATTTTGAAGTCCTCCCCTAGGGTAGGAGGTCGATAAATTTTTTGTTACGAAATTTATGTGTAATCATTTCCTCTTTTTACGTGTCAAATTTGAATGAAATCGGACGAACTTTTGAAGTCCGCCACCGGGGGAGGTCGCTGAGTAGGAGGTCAACAAATTTTTTGTTACGAAATTGTGTGTAATTATTTACTCTTATGTACCAAATTTAAATGAAATCGGACGAAGTCCGCCCCAGGGACGTCCCTGGATAGGAGGTCAACAAATTTTTTGTTACGAAATTTTTGTGCAATCAGTCCTTTTTACATACCAAATTTGAATGAAATCGGACGAACTTTTAAAGTCCGCCCCCGGGGGAGGCCATTCAAATTTTAAAATAACCCATAACGACCCCCGACCTGATACAAAGACATGGTGTAAGTTTGAAAACGCTCGGTTGAGCGGTTTAGGAACCTATTCGGAACATACAAACATACAAAGAGACAACTTCGGTTTTATATATATAGATAAAAAAAAAATTGAGCATACTCAAAAATTTAGTCTTAAATTATAAATATATTTTGAAATTTACTGATTTTTTAGAAAATTTTTTAGGAGTGCAAATTATTTTATCATTTTTAATTACGGTGTTTTATAAAAGAGAGTTATTTAAATACGTTTAAATTTTACTAAATTATAGTATTAGGAATAAAAACTTTATAGTTTCAGGTCAAATTACTCTGCTTATAGCTTTCTGTCCAAAATTAATTTGGCATCATGCGAATTATGTTAAAAAATGTATAAAACACAAAAATATTTATTATTATAAATAAGAATAAGATTGATTATTATTTTCATAAAAAAATAACAAAAAAAAATTATATTTAATAATATTTAATAATTTTTTTTTTGTTTTGTTTTACAAGAAAACGTGTTTAATATTTCTGTCAATTTTAATACTTTTTATTATCTTCCGCAAATTCTATAAGCCTTCACCTTCAAATTTGAATGTTTTGTTTTTTTTTTTACAAATTTGTAAAATTCAAAACAATGTATACTTTATTGTGTGTTCAAAATTAAAAATCGATTTTCTTTAACCTTTGCATTTTAGACAAAAAAAAATATATAAAAAACCTAATCCTCACTAAACATAATATTGTACATAGATAGTTTTAAAAGAGAAATGAAGAATAAATAATTAATTTTAACATAGTTTTTTTACATTATTTTGAACTTTTGATACAAAAATGCTTCAACAAACGAAATTATCTTTGATTTAAAATTTGATTACTACTAAACGCCAAAAAACAATACAAAAATAATTGATGAATGTAACGCACTAAGTATATTATATAAAATGTCATGGCTAAAGTTAGATTATAGAATGCGCTTAGAGAGATGATATACGGATAATCTAACTAATTAGTATTAGAACAATAAAACCAATGAAGTGGGAGCAATCAAAAATGCTGTTGATTTAAATTTGAATGACCGCAGGAGTCATGAAACAAATCATTATAACATAGACATTGCAATATACCACACTAAGATTGTTGATGACAAAACTTTTTTTGAATATAAGAAAATTTGTAAACCAAATTTGCTTTTGAGCACAAATTTATATTTCAATAATCCATAAAAAATTTTTATTAAAAAAAACTCAAATAAAAATAAAAATTTCCCATAGTGTAATATCGAAAATGAATTGGAAATTATTCTTCTGTAAAAAAAAAAAATATCTCTATTTGAACATGCAAAAACTTTAAATAAATTTTTTTTAATGATATAGAAATATGCATGTAAACTTTACTTATTTTATATCTGCATAATGTGCATGTTATCCACAGGAATTTAATTTGGGGGAAAAAATAAAATGATAGCTAAATTTGCATACAAAATTAATTGAATGGAAATCGAGATTAAGGTACCTATTTTGATTTTAATATTTTTATGGTTTACCAATATACATGTAGATACAAATTGGTGTCAAAAGTTAATTGCATTTTTAAATATGTATATATAAAAATATCTAAATAAAATTTCAACAATTTTTTTTTCGAAAGAAAGTAGTTAACTATTTTCAGTTTTTTTTTTGAATATTTATTGATTTATTTTATTCATTCATGTAATTATGTCATAAAGTTCACATTAACGCACGAATATTTTTATCCTTCAATCCTTTCGTTCGTCAAAACTAAATGGATTCGTTGCATAGAATTCCTAATATATTGTTTATGTTGTAAATACTACATGTACAATTCAAACAATGCATTGAAAAATATCAAAAATTTTAAGATATTTAAATACTAGATAGTTTCGTGTGATATGCAAGATTAATGTCTATAATGTCTGTGGTAATGATGATTTGGCGCCATAATATAAAACTTAATTTTTAAATAAATAAATTTATTTATCAACTACGCTTAAATATCATAATGATAATTATTAATAAAAATACGTCTCTTTATTTAACAGCGGCAAAAAGGGATGATTTAGAAAAATTAAAAAGAGTGTCAATATGAAATAAACAAAAGTATATCAAATTATGTAATAAAAAAATCTCTATATTTAACAAAAATAATAATTATTATATCTATATAATTTTGGACACATTGAGAAAAAAAGGATAATTCAGAAAAAAAGAAGTGTTAATAAATATTGTACAAGCTAAGAAGGAAGGTATATCAAATATGTTTAATCCCTTCAATTTATTTTTTACTAGCAACAGTCTGCTCAACTTTGAAGTGCTTATGTTATTAAAGATATTTAAGTGTTCAGTATTAATATGCTAATTTGAAAAAAATAAATAAAAACATGGAGTAAGAATTTTATTATTCCATTAAATTATTTTCCGTAAAAATTGTTTTTATTGTCATTTTTTATTAAAACCTGCTATGACATAATAACCAACATTTTAAAGTACCTTGCATCGTGTTGTTTTTATCTCAGTAATTCTTTTTTTATTAATTAGGAAATTTTAAAAATAAAATTATAATCTTCTTTATTTTTTTAATGTCATCTTTTATGTTATTTACTTAAAAGAGTTTCATATTTTTTTATATGTATATTTGAACTATAAAAATGTAGTTATTAACTTCAGGCTAATTAAAATTCATCGATTTAAAAATTAAATGCAGAAATTTATTTTTTATGATTCAATTATTTTCTTTTTTATGGACATTCATGCAATGATTTAATATTTTGGATCTGTGTATTATCAATGGTCCAATTTTTTTAAGTTACATTGTTATTCAAAGTAAACATAGGTACGAATATTACTTCAAAAAGACTTATTTCATCATATTAAACGAACTAATTTTATATAAAATGAAACAAATAATTTTATCAATCAAAGCAACTGTTGGATCCCAACAAACCTACTTTAATAGAAGAAACATTATATTTAAGTTAAAACAATTTTTAATGAAAGATTCCAGAACGTTGGTTTTAATCTACCCACTGTCATTATTTTCATTAGTTATTTTAATAAATAGTGGTGTCTCTTTGTCACGAAGTAGAATTAGGAAAAAATAAAAATTAAATGATGTACAATGTACTGAACATTACTAATAATAATAATATGTAGTCAGTTAGAAAAATTTGAATTTTTTTTTTTTTTGTAATATAATAAAATGTGGGAAGCATTCACACAATTTTCCTTTTATTGTATACGCTATAAAAGCCACAGTGCTTGTTTATTATTGTATAAATGTATAAAATTGTGCAATTGATTTGCAATTTATTATAGTTTATTAGCATTTTTAAAAAGTATAGTAGTATCATTGTTTATTTTTTAAATGAAAAATGAAAAAATAGTAAATGAAAAACAAAATTACGCTGCCTTAGAGAAACTTATTTGAGGTATTCTTTTTACATGAGTCATTTACAAATTTTATTTCAAAATTTTCGAAATATAAATCTCATATGATGGTTTATTTATTTGTTATAATTTTTTTTTGGTTTTTTGGTTTTTATGTTTTTCAAATATATGTTGGCGTTTGAATATATGTTAGCTATGGTTTTATAATTTTTTATAATTTGTTTTAAACTAGATTTTTATTTGCAAAAAAATGCAACAAAAAAAGTTTGTTATTTAAGTCTTTTGTTTTCTTAAATGTGTAATATTTATTCTTAAAATTATATTTTATTTTTGTTGGTAACTTAAATTTATTACGTTTATGCCGTTAACTGAATTATTTATACAGTTTCGAAAATTTGCAAAAGACTCTTGCAAAGTTTCTAAAAACATCTAGATACTAGATCACCTTATTATGGAAAAATACCAGTTGAAGTAAGATTTTTTATTGAATTTAAATATAATTTATATTTTTCTACTTTGTCGAAATCTTCAGTTTGTTGAAGTGAATATCACATCTCTACTACTCTAATAAATTATCATTTTCTTTATATTCAATTTTTTTTTTCTTAAATCAAACTGAAAATATTTTTGAATAATTGTAAATTTATTCGGTTTTTATTTTGTAGTTCAAAAGAAGAATAAAGAAAAACAAGGAAGATTTAAAAAACAACATTTTTTTGTACCTTAATTGATTGAATTTTTAAGAAACGTGATTTGTTTATTTTGCAAAATTAAATTTTTTTTTTTTTTGAATAGATAATGAAGTGAATCTTATAATTGATTTAAGTTATTTTGTTTTCACGTTTCAAAATAATTTAAAAATTCGCCCTTTTTGACACTTGCGCAAATAAGGGAAGAATTAATTAAATTCAAATTTTGTGAAACATTTTTTTCTCATGATATACAACGCAAAACAATTTACCTATGTTTCTTCGTTATGAAGTTTAAGATTTCATCTATTTTACTCGAATTTATGTTTCCTTAGAAATATAGATAAATCAATATTACTAAATATAACATAATTTCAGTTATACAAATTTAATTATTTATTTCAAAGGAAGATAATTAAGAAAATGAAATTTATTATGTTTGCAAAATGGTTGCAAAATGGATTCAACATCTTTTCAATGAAAAATCAATAATTTTAAAGTTCTTGATTATTTAAGGAATTTCAAAAAATAAAAATCAAAGCAATTTATCTTTACTTGTTTTGGTTCACTGGATAATTATAATATCACCATAAAGATCAAAAATGAATAGTAAAAAGTATACAGAAAAGTAGAAAATTTAAATCAAAAATATCAAGAAAAAAAAATTTAATATAAAAAATATGATATAAACAAAGTTTTAGCATCTGTCATTTAAACGATATCTATATTATTTTTTCGAGAAACTAAAAACTCGTCTGTTTTATATACGTATTAAATTAACACTGCCTTTGAATAGCACGTTCAAGGATTCGATTGAAGTTTATATCGTACCTTAGTGTGAGAACAAATTTAAGTTATAACTTAACGACTTAAAAGTGCTAGGCAAAATGCAATTTTTTTTCAATACACAATGATATCTTTTAAAGGAGTAGATAATATGACATATATTACAATGATACATATATTACAATATTACACGCGTGACAATTTTTATTTCAAAAATCTTTTTTTTTTTTTAATTATTTTTTAAATATTAAGTTTCTATATTTTATTCTATATACTTTACTTATAAATACTCTTAATAATTTATTTTAATAATTATTTTTAATTGGTCTAGTAATATCAGATTACAATAAGCAAATATTGCATTATTTTAAAAACATAAACTTATATTTTATTCCAAATTTATTAAGTGTCATAATAATTTCCTTCTATTAAATTTATAATATTTTTGACATGCTATTTTATTAAATTAATGAAAATAAATTTAAAAAAAAACAACAAGAGCATGCAATACTTAATATTTTGTTTACATTCTAAATAATGTATATTGAAATTGAAAATCAGAGTCGGATAGTTAAAGAAAACATATTACGAAGCGGCGTTTTTTTACACGATTTCATGTAAAACACAATCTCTGGGCATTTGTCCGTTTGTGAGTTTGTATGATTCAAATCTTGCAACTGATATCTGTCCCTTTAATTTTTAGTTAAAATTAAAGGGCATTTCAAAATTATACTGAGTTTTATTTTTTTCTTTTTAGTACATATTTACATAATAAAATCGAACAAATTAAAATATTTTTGTAATTTTTTTTTTGCATTTATGAAGCTACAAACAAATTCGATTTTCTTTTCTATAATTGTAAAAAGTTTCCCATAAACTATTCAATTCAAAACCTTGAACGAGGCTGGGTTTGAAACACCAGGATCTCAAGCGCCTAAGTTAATGAGATAAATAAGTAAGAATCTAATTAGTTTGCCAGATTATGATGATCTTGATAATGTTTACAATGTTTTATATTGTATTAATATTATGTATGATAGGATTTTAATGTAATCTTAGAAATTATTTTTGCAATAAGAGGCTTTTCACATTTTTTTATTTCTTGTTACTATAATTATACCTATAATATAATATCACTCTGTTCAACATAAAAATTGAATTAACAGATGTGTAAAAATTCAATAACACAAAGAGTTAATATATTGTAAGTCCAGGTGTGGTCATCCGTTTCTATTTTGATCATGATAACACTTTGTTGAATTTATATGAAGTCATGCAGAGAAAAACAGAATAGTAAAATCTACAAAATAAAAAAATAATTATTTTATATATGCATACCAACGTACTATAATGATAATGACATGTTGTAATACTTATAACGAGCCGAGAAATAGATTCAATAAATCTTCCATCAGAAAAAGTTTATATGGACCCAATTCTTGTAAAACACTTTATGTTGTGGGTCGACATGGAATAGATTTATTGTCGTTATTCTAAGAAGTATTTCATTTTATTCAATTCAGTAAATTTTTGAAATAATTAATTTTTATTAAAACTTATTCTATTGAAAACTCGTTATAAAATATCTATATTTTTCAACATAAAATTTCTTATTTCGTTCAAAATAAAAACTTCTATGTATTTTCATAGTTTCCAACTTGCAATCAAATTATGTAAACAAAATTTACTACATTTATTTCAGAATGCATATTATTTAATTACTTTATATTTTGTCTTCTTTTATTTTTTGTTTTGTTAAATTAAATTTTTTAATTGAAAGAAAATATGAAAAACACATATAAAATATTAAGGTTAAAATTATACCAAAAGATTGTTAAAATTTATAAATTGTTCATTAAACAAGAGAAAAAAAAAGATATGCGCTTAGGTAATTATATTTATTTATTTTGAACAAGTGCAAAGTGAATGGATTATTTTTTTTTTCATTGAGGATATTGATAATTTATGATGTCATACTCTCAAAAAAAAATTATGTGTTTAATGCTCATATCATATTTTAACAATCTTATTAATAAAGAAAAATGCAGTAATTTTATATGACAAATTCTAAAAAAATAAAAATAATTTTCAATTAAATCGTGGGAGCAAAAGTTTTTCATTTAAAATTTTCCATATCAGAAAATACAATTGGGAGTATAAGTTTAATTTCATAATAAAATTATATCGCGTTATAAAATCTCATTAATCTTATTTTTCTTAAAATAGATTTTAAAATAAAAATTATGAGATATATATTCCATTTTACAGATAATGTACATAGTTACATCTTTACTGAAGAAATATCTTTTCCGTTGAAGAAAAATTCGAGTCTGTTTGACTTCTTATTAAAGTATCAACGGAACGAACCCGTGTTTGGGGCTGGTAGATTATATCAATCCTATTTCGAAGATTGTCCTGACATTATCGGAAATAAAAATATCCTTGGAGAAGTTCAAGTTTCAAAATATTGTTTAATTCTCAATAAAATTAGCTTTTAGAATCAGATTTTTTGATATATCTTATAAGTTTAGTGAAAAATTAAATAAATACCACATATGAATTAAAATTAAATAAATACCACATATGAATAGAACAAATTTACATTTCAGTTGGCTGTATTTATTATGAAACAAGTACTTTCATAAAAATTTAATTATCTAACTGACAGCTCAACTAAAATTAAAATTATTTAATAAGTATATGGAGTTGTACAAATGTGTATAATTAACCTTTATTAATCGCAGTTACGTAAATTTAATTAACCTTTTGGTCATACAAATAAAACTTGCATTTCTCACATTATAAAAATGTTTAAGAGTAATTTTCCTGAGAAAATCTAGTTCAAATAAAATATGTTGAAAAATTGTTACATTAAAAAAATTTTAATTTATAAT
The DNA here is from genome assembly GCA_964007475.1 of Hybos culiciformis. NCBI lineage: Eukaryota > Metazoa > Arthropoda > Insecta > Diptera > Hybotidae > Hybos > Hybos culiciformis. The sequence goes on along the minus strand of OZ023274.1, from coordinate 31,741,057 downwards.
CGCGCTTTATTTTAATCGCCTTTTAAGTTTTCATTTGATACAAAATTGAAAATAAACTATTTGTTTTTAAATCTGAAATAATATTACACGATCCATATTATTGAGATAGCAAGCAATCATTTACAGCTTAACTTGCATTTATTTAAGAAGTGAAATCTAAATTGATTAATCTTAAAGTTTGATCAACTATGTTGTGTGATATGCAAGACTTATTTATAATAATTTGGTCATTCATTAGAAAAAATAACTTAATTTCCGGTCATTAAATTTTAAACAACCCGGACATAAAGCTCAATTCGTATTCAAATTTTAACGAAAAGTTATCATAGTTATATTGCATACTTTACTGTATATTATGTTGTATGTAATAAAAACAGAATGCTTAATTAAAGTAAGAAGGAAGGTAATATTGGAAGCTACAGAAAAAAGATTAATATGTCATAAAATCAAAACAAAAAAATAAAGCATACAATTTTAATAGATTAACATTATAAAAGGTGCAATATACTAAACAGCTTCATTTATTTATTTATTTTTTTAAAAAAGAAAAACTATATCGTCACGATTGCTATTAATTTTTATGTTTTGAATGGCATAGTGTATTGCATTTAGTTAAATGGATGTCATAAATTTATTGAAAAAGAAAATAAAATAAACATACTTTACATTTTATATATTTTCCTTGGAATACTATCCATTAAAAAAAACATAATATTCATCAGTTATTATACTACGATATAATATTGTAATGGTCCTCTACAAGAGTATAGTAAATTTTACTTTTAAACAAAATGTTACAAAAAAAATGTTGACTAACTAGTATGAGACTTATCTTTTATTCGTACATTGTAGAAAATCAAGTCCATAATCGGAAGGTTCGTAAAATACTGAAATAGCATATTCACGGACACAAGTAATTATAACCTTACCACAAGTTTGTGTAAAAAATAGAATTTACATTGGAAACTAAAAAGTAAATACAGTTTAAAAGGTAATTTTGAAAGCTTAATCATAAAGTATTCTCAAAATAAAATGCACTTTTATGTATCTATTAAAATGATAAAAATGTTGTATTGCTTAATTTAACTTTTCTGAACTATTTGTTTTCATTGTTTTTTCTTATTTCTTTTAATTAAGTGATTATTGTTTTGGATTAGAAAAACCAAAGACATATGGTTCTCAATTTGGTATGCTGGTGGTAGCTTTATTATACTTAGATAAAATAAATTGTCAAAGGAAATTTTCATTATTAAAATTTATTCAAATTTTACAAAAGAGATTTACAAAGTAAGATAATAATGTTAAAATTTTTATGTTGACTTTGTTTTTGGATTGATTTGGGTATAATATTTTTTTTTGAATTTTTTATTTATTCGGAAGATAGTGAGATTGAAATTTAAAATATGAATAAACACTCAAATGTAGAATTTTAGACCACCCAGCAATTTAACACTCCTTAAAAAATAATTTACTTCGTTTTAACGTGCTCATGATAATGAATAATATATTTAATAATATGCAAACTAGTAGAATTGAAGAGGTCCAAATACACTGCGGGGACAGTTTGAAAACAAAAATTTAATTCTATTAAGAAAATCGAATAGTCCGTTATACTATTTATAATTTAAATAGAAATTCAATCTATAAGTATAAAATTTAAAATATTTTATATTGTCTAATATTGTGTTTCACAGTTTACCATTATTTTGTATTATTAATAACAATATCTTTCTTATTTTCCATAGCAACTTCTAAACAACATTAATTTAATTACTAAGTACAGGTCATTTGTGGGATTGCAGTGAAACATGCTGATTGTAAAAAAAACAACCAAAAACCTGAAATTAAGTTACAAATCTATAGAATGAAAATTCATGGAAAATTAATAATAATTAATGTTTTTGAATATCAAAATTTATTAAAATAAAAATATTTTAAATTAAAAAATAAATTATTACATATAGTAAATTTAGCGTAAGAAATTTTAAATTGAAAATTTAAATTAAAAATATAATTAAATAAGATATAAAATCTGCAAAAATGTATTTTAAATGTTCAGTAGTGTTTATGAAATTTGATTATTACGAGCAATAAAATATTGGTAAAAAATTTTAAGTAAAAATGTGAATTATTCCAGTATAGATATACTGTATATTTAAGAAATAACACTGGCCAACAAAAAAAAATTTTGTATTGGTGCAGCTCTGTTCGCATCTGTAGTCGGTAAAGTAGTTAGTATGAACTACATTGCTGCTACTAGATGTCAGCTGACAGCTCTGGTTTACCTACAATTCTTATTTCAAATTTTTTACGGTTTTATTCAAAATCAGTCCATGTTATAACTACTTTTATAACATTAATCGTATAAATTTATTATGGCAAGTAAGTCAAGAAGTTGCATTAACGATCCTGATATGTTTTGTTACATATGCGGTGAGTATATAATGAAAGATCAACGGAAACCGATTAATGACACGGTAATTCGCTTGTATTCTGTATACTTTGATATTGAAATTGGCAATCAAGATAAAGAGCTGATATGAAAAATGTTACTAGTTTTCTTGTATCAGCTCACAAAATATACCCAAAATCAGGTCTAAAATCTTAGGCACCAAAATGAGTGTAGGCCAGTGTAATAGAAAGGAGTACCTATTGGCATTAATTGTTAAATATCTAAATTTCTTTTGCCAATTATAAGAGAACGTTTTATGTTAAATAGGCGTAGTAGAAATATAAGAATAAAGGTAGAAAGTGTTCACAAAATTGAATTTCTCTAAAATCTAAAATTTTGGTTTGTTTGAAATCTGTTTTAATCGTTTTAATGGTTTTATAATGTTTTGTCATTTGATTCAATTAGTATAATACCAATAAACTGACTCGTGTTTCGTGTATAATTAAAGAAAATACGATAAATAAACAACGACGAATTTTGATAGAAAACATTTCTTTCTCTTCAATTAACGAAATACAGCAAAATTTAACAGCATTATTTTTATTGATTTAATGAAATCTATATAAAATTTTTTGTCATTCTATTTATGTAACTAAAATCGGTTTAACTGCGAAATAAAAATTGAAAAATTGGGTTATCTTATGTTCCAAAAATATATTAAAAAACAAAAATTCACAAAATTTTGATAAAAAATAAATTGAAGGCGCACCTTAATTTCAACATTGACTTACAAAACCACAAAATTTTCAAATAAATTTATAATTTTGTATACCTATCTTCACATGTCTTTAAAGTTAAAATAAACATATATTGGTTGTTAAGAATAAATTGTTATCATAATTTCCAAACACCCATAAAATTTATTTTGAAAAAATGGTTGAAAGATACGAAAATATGTACATACTTAACTAATACGTCAAGTCAGATTTATTTAATTTAGATTGCTGTTTCTTAATATTTTTAAATTCTTTAAATAAAAGAATTTCAGAAAAATGATTTTATATAGAAATTCTCATAGTTCCACATAGAAAGAATTTTGCTGCCATCCATATATTGTAATAATTAAAAAAAAAAACAATTCTTTTCTATCGTCTTTAAAAAGTAAAGTTCATTAATGTGTTTCAGCATCGGCAAATTGGTTATGGTTTAACGATAAAATTGGATTTATATATGGTTTGCCAGAAGAGAATCATGTACCATTGATTAATAATTTATTTATATGGATTCGATCGAAATCATATTACACAATTATAATAAATATACTTAAACTCAAACATGCATTTATGTTCATTCTTTTTTTTTTTACCGAATGTCATATATTTTTTAAATATAATTGAAAAATAATATAATTTATGCATGTTCATGTCTATAGAGTTTTAATATATTCAAAACTTAAAAAAAATCATAAAAATGTTTCAAATTATCCCTAAATTGATGAAATTTATTTAAAAAAACGTAAATAATTCTCTCCCTACAAAAAATTATATGCATAACATATTTTGTTCGGTGATATATTGATAGAAATCATTTTTTCACGTTCAGGTAATTTGTATATACCTACTTACCTTGTGATACCTAAAGTTTCCTTTGAGTAATTTGAAGTTATATAGTAGAATATTTTAAAAAATAAAAATTATATTCAACGTCTTCATATGCAATAAATCAAACACGTACTTAAAATAATTGCATTGAAATTAAAAAAAAAAATTCTTAAAAATATTATAATAATGAAGCATTACCAAGTTAAGTTTCCTTCTATGTACCTGGCTTAACAAGAAACTCTAAATAAAATTTTCTTATTTATATATACATTATGTACAATTCTACACGATATTTGTGTCACAAGCTCCATTCTATAAAGACGTCCAATGCAACTTCTTATTTGCTGTTAAACTGCGAAACCAAACTCCCTACTATAAATAGTGCGAGAACAGTTTTATAATGATGTTCAATCTAGTTTTATTGCTTTAATGAAAATTAATTAACTGATTACTATAAATTTATTAATAAATCTTAAAATACCTCATAAAATCATAAATTATACCATGATTTTTATTAAATGGTTTTATTTCATTTAATTTTGTTGCGTGTCAGATAAATATTAATTTTAATATCTTCTTAATATGTTGCTATAAAATAAAAAATCTATGCGATTAATATTAATATCCTGATTTTAATTTTATTGATGTTGAAATTTTATTAGTGTAGCTATATTACAGCCAAAATTTTTGTGCTTTCCTTTGAAACCCAAGGAAAAATTAAGGACAATATAAAGATATTTTTAGTAAACGAACTCATTTTGCCTAAGTTAACCATTCTGATAAATCCTGACAGTCACTAGGACGAAACAATTCCATTATCTTTTCAAAATATTTAGGATTCATTACTCTTACAAAAATGTTTTTATTGTTTCTAAAATAATTCGAATTAGTCCGCCTCTATATTCTATGCCATCATGAATGATTCATGTATATAATCTTTGCTGTGTTCCAATTTTACAGATGGAAAATAAAGAGTCGTTAAAGAAATGAAAAATTTTCTATACATCAAAAACTGGTACGAGTTGTAACACAAAACGATTAAATTATCTTTTTATAACTACATACTTATTAATGTCACGAAAACAATATTAATTAATTTTTTTAAACGATTGTATTATTTATAAAATTGATGTTATAATTTATATTTGTATATTAATTAAATTAAGTGCTCTTAATTTTAAATTCATATTATAGTTTTGCAATAAATCAATAAAATAATATATAGTGAAAGGAGGATGTTTGAATATAATTTAAATATAAATTGTACTTATATAAACCATACATCCGAAAGGTGTCACTTAACTTGTCAATTTCTTAATAAATATTATTAAGATACATACAAATTAAAAAATAATTATATTAGTTATATATTTTTTTCCCATAAAGATAATAAAAATAATATAATTATTTGCAATTAATATTATCATAAAGCTTCTTTTATAGAATAGATCCTGGTAAGAAAAATTGCAATCCAATGGAATTCTGCCTTGGAAATGTTTTTTTTTTCTCTTACTTTTAGGCTTCTGCTTCTATTTGGAATTATATCAAATACTTATTATGCCCAATATTATATTCAATATATTATGCATTGAGGGCTTTTGCAAAAATAGCTATGGTACACTTAAATTTGCTTTAATATTGCACCATCAACATCAAATAATAAGTTACTCTGACAAAATATTAAGTAACTATAAATTAATAAAAAAAAAAACTAAATTCTACAATCCATCATAAAATATTTAATTTGTTTTTCTATAACAAAAATAAATTCCAATTTATCATCTCGATACCATTATTATTACCTTCTGTTTGGTAATTTGAAAAAAAAAAAATGTTTTAATACATAATATACCTACATTATGTATTATTTTTTATTTTCATCAAGCCGAAGTAACAAATGTAACAATTTATTGAAGTTATGAAATTACAATAAAATGTATAATAACAATATTTATAAAAATAAATCAAAAATTTTATTAAAAAAAAAAATTCATAAAATTTTTCTTTAATTATATAGATATGGGAATGAATATTATGTTTTCGAAATGTAAATTCTTTATATTATTAAAAAGTAAAACTTGTACTTTTAGGAGATATAAATTATAAATTCATTTTATAACTCCATTTTAAAAAAGAAAAGAAAATAGAAATCTAAACATAATTAACATAATCTTCGTGAACATTATTAAATATACAAATAATTCATACATAAGACAAACAATTTAAAGTTCAATTTTGTAAGGGTTTGATAAAATGTTGTCTAATTTTCCTACTACATTAAATTAACAAAATGCAAAATTAAAATTTCTTCAATTTCATTAAAGTAATGCCATGCCAATTTTTTTTTTTATTTTTTGGGCAAGCACCTATGGGTACAATTTACCTTGTATTAAAAAGAAAATACCAACTAATCACTATCACAATTTTTTTTTCGTACAGAAGCTACCAAAAAATTATTATTTGAACTAAATTATGTTTTATATCAAAATTATTATTTGTTTTCTTTTCTTAATTTCCACTTTGGTATCAAATAATTATTTATTTAATGAAAAAAAAAAACAGAAATAACAATAAAGAAATAAAAAAAAAATTTATTATTAGCTTATAAAGTAATTTCAGGTCAAGGTTTGGATGAATTTTTAATTTCAATTTTGGAATTTTTTTTTATTTTATTTTTAACAATTATTTCAAATATTAAACTTGGTTGGATTAAAATTAAATATAAATCAAGTTTTTTAGGTTAAGCTGAAATTAATTGCGATATTGATGTTGATTGAAAAAAAAAAATTGTTTTTCTTATTCAATGTTTTGTAAAAAAAAAAAAAAAAAACTTAAAAATTCACAGAACTGTAGAACTATGTTTGATATTTAAATCTCAAGTGGAAGGTCAAAATAGTACATGAAATCTTAACATAGAAGCAGCATAGATAGTATGAGTTGCTCGTACATTTCGAATTATACTTATATACTGGGCAAAGTTTCGATTTTTTTAACACAGTTTATATATCTAAAGTTTGATCATTTCACAGTTAAAAAAATGCTCATTAAAATTTTCAGAAATTCTAGCTTATTTGAAATAAATGAGAACTTCAAAAGCCAGATGTTAAATTTATCGTAAATGTTAATAAAATATAAAATTAAAAAAATAAACATTATAATATGTTCCACCTACTCTTGTTATATTTAAAAACATATATTATTAAAATTCTTTGTTTTTATTTTTGTCATCACAAAAAAATTTTCTTTTTAAATTTCTGAATATGTATAGAAAATTAACATAATATTTATTATATTTCTCACTTAAAGGTATGGCCTGATTGTATAATTAGTATGTTTTAATTAAGATTTTTGCTCTATTTGAACTTATTTTTTGAATAATAACTTCTCTTGTACTTTGGGTTGGGAGACAATTTATAATTATTATAAATACTTAATAATATTTTATTTGCTCTACTTCAACTAGAAGTCGTGACAATTAAGTAATTGGTAAAACTCTTTGGCTTCATTTCAAGAAATTGAAGTACTCCATATTTGACGTTTTTTTTGGAACTGTCTGTGTGAAATAAGCGATTGTGGAATCTATCTCCATAAAATAAACATATTAATTTAATTGCCCATTACTTACAAATGATTTTCTTAATTTAGTTGTTTTTTTTTACTCAAATCTACCTATGTCGTCAATTTGACAGAATAAGTTCAACATGATATATAATTTAAGAAGATCGCACATTTTAATTTAAAATATCGACCATGACTTCAATTTGGAAAAATTTTTCACCAAAACATTATAAAAATTTAATGAAATTAAATTTTTAAATTAACTTAATTACTTTCTACCTAAATTGATTTTTTTTTGCATATCATTTCAAAGTTGATCGTGATCAAATTAAAAATTTTCAAAATCAACTTTTAATTAGGCTTGTTGCGAAAATATGTGTAAGGAGAATACACGCGCGTATCTGATTTTTTTTTATTATTATTATAGAAAATTAAAGTTGATGATAACTTAATAAAATTTTGATTGAACGGTTATGCCCTTTAAAATTTTATATATGTTACGAAAGTTTTTAAAAGTATGTATCTTTTTATACGTTTTATTAACAGTAAATATCTTAAAAATCGTGATATTGAAAAAAATGTTGAGAGCATTATAATATAATGTATCTTTCTGATTGATAAGGTACACTAATACCAGTGGCGAGCGGTCTAAGGTGCTACAGGTGCAGAGCACACTCTCTTAAAAAATACCTTATCAAAATAAAATTATAAAGAAAATTATAACTAGCTAGAGTTTTTAAATCAATATGTTTTTTTTTTCAATACATACTGGCAAACAAAAGTACTCTGAATATTTTCAAAAATCGCGTTAGAATCTGAAAAAAGTAAAAACTAAAAATTTACCATTATCGCACAGCAATTATAGTTATAACAAATTTTTTGGTGCTAATCAGGTGCTAGCACAACTTGCTTAAACAAAAGTAATAAAGCTTTTTATTTTTCATATAAAAAATTTCCAGCATTGCGCATGCGTAATCATTTTACACAAGCAAAATAACAAAAAATAAATCCTTTTGTGTGCTACAAAATTTCTGCACCTCTCTATTACAACCGAACATTATAAACAATTTCTGATCCTACACAAAAAACTCTAGTGGAAAACTGTGAAGGTGTAAGCTTTTTATATTGTTTTGTGCTTTTGATGTTTTGCCGCTCAAGGAAATTTTTCTCTCTCTGAACATAAGAACTCTAGTGGAAAACTGTGAAGGTGTGTTCTTTTGTTTTGTTTTGTGCTTTTGATGTTTTGCCGCTCAAGAGAATTTTTCTCCTCTGAACATAAGAATCGTAAGATTCTGAAAAGTAAACGGTTGTAATAGACAATAATGTTGTCATTAAAAAAAAATTGTTTAATGAAATGTTTTTGTTAAAATTTAGTTTAATGCTTCTCAGGAAAATTTTGGAATAAAAATATTCTGAACGTAAAATATTCTAGTTGCGTTTGGTTGGTGTAATTAAATCTCAAAAGGAAATTACAGTAACAAAATGCATGTTGAATTTTTTTACACAGAATATTTTTATTTTAAAATTTTTTTGAGGAGAAGCACTATTATGAAATTAAATTTAATTCAAAACATTATAAATTGTAATTAACTACAATCTAGATTAATAAAAAAAAAAATATATATATAAAAAAAATGGAACCATAGTCCCTCTACGTCCTCGTCATTGGTTCTGGGTCACACCAAATAAAAGTCACCGCACGCCACTGACTAATACATAAGATACTAATGCGAATTGAACAAAAATGGACACAATATTGTCACATATTGAAATTTTTATTTCAAATTCTCAAAAACTCCCTGGATTATTTAATTTCCTAAAAATCAGACATACAATTATTGCAATAAGATTTCATAATGTGTTGAATTATACTTTTCATACTTTTTCACATATTTTCTTTTTAGTGAAAATGAAGAATAAACAAGTGAAAATTTTTCACATCATTGAAATTAAAAACTTAATTTTTTTCGACGAGGTGTTACATAAACTATTTTTTTTTTTTTGTGATTTAGTGAAAATTCCGTTGTCTAATCTTTTTAACATTATTCCAAAATAATATGTAATTTCAATAGTTAAAATTTAGACAGCAATTAACTGTGAAGATTGACGCCAATAAAATTTATTTTTAATATTTTTACTTGGAAATCAATGAAATTTTATTGCATATTATTATCTTTAATCGTGTAACTAACTAGAATACTAAGTTTTATATTGTGTCCTAATCTTAAGTATAAGCATATAATTACATATATTAATCAAAGTGGTTTTGATTGGTGAAGATAAGGATTATAAAAATAATAAAAACTATTTGTTTAAAAACTTGGGAACTTCATCAAGTCTAGAAGATTAAAAAGATTATTGAGATTCTTATTAACGTAATTCTCTTGAAAAACTTTGAAACTTTGAAGCATATTATATGATCAGATATTTTATCTAGAATTTAAAAAAGTCGAAAATACAAACTCAACGATATCAGCTGTCTAATAACTATATTTATATATATTTTCATTTTTAAGTGCTCCAGTAATAAAAAAAAAAATACAATATTCACTAATGGATTTTTGTACGCATCCCAAAATATTTAAGATTTCATTTGTTTATTTATTTATTTATTTAATTTTTTACAAAAAGCAATAACAGAAAAGAAAAAACATCAAACTGTTCGAATTAGTAAATATTTTTATTATGTATATATTTTGACTTTAAACTTATTATTTCGACTTAATTTGGTAATGAAAATTGAAATTAAATAAATAAAAAATTAACTACACCATCAGCCAGCATGATTATTATTATTTAATCAATATCGGCTGGTGACAATGATGTGTTTAAGAATTTCACACCCAAAAGCTTTAAACAACACAAACACTTAATTCAAGTGAGACAAATTGAAAAATTGACACAAATTCCAGTCCGAGGTGCGAATCGAACCCACGACCGAACACGCCGTAGGATAATAGCAATACCACTACACCATGACGGTCGATAATAGGTTGAATTCATGAAATTTTGTTGTTTCAATTATGCCGAGTATTCCATTGTTGCATTTCTTTCTTTTTTAAACAAAATATTATATTATATTATTTATGTTCAATTTAAAAATAATATCCATGAAATCCTTTAAGCTTAACTTAATTTTATTCTGCCCCGGTTTTTATTATAATTACCATTATAATAATAAAACCACTATACCGCACTATATTATTAAGAAATTTATGTTGAAATTTCAATCCGCATATAAATTTATGTATTGTATCTTTTCTTATAATTCAATTTTCTTCATTTTATTTCTGAGTTTATGGTTATTGTTTACTTTTTTTTTTGCTAAGCTCACTAGACATAATAAATGTTTTAATGAAACAATAATAAAGGAAACAATAAAACACCTGCTAAATATTTTTGATCTACCATATTATAATAGTTTATTATTATAACAAAAATAAAAACAATTTTTTATGAATAAAAATTGAAAATTTTTCAAAATCTTAAATCTAATTCTGTTTTACTAACAAAAGAATAATAAATTAATAAAAAGAAAAATAGCATCAAAAACATCACGATGCAATAATTTGTTAACCTTATCACAAATTGTAAATTCTTTAAAGATTTATTATTATTATTTTTAATAATAATAAACAAACTGACCAGATATTACAATTTAAAAATGTATATTATACAAAAATCCAGAAATAACATTTTTTTTAATGAATCTTATATTATGTTGTTAATTTTAATAAATATATAATACTTATAAGGCGTTCCTATTAAAGGAATTCTAATTCGGATTTTAAAAACTTACTACGACCGTTTTCTAACTTAAAATAATTTAACAACCTATTAACCTACAGATAAATTTAAGATGAAGCCTAATAGATCTACATTTATCAGCGCACATTTGCATTTGTTTAGCTTTTCTTAAGAGATGTCAACAATTTTCTCAAAATAAAGCATTTGTGTATACAATTCTCGTATTAATCCAGCCAAAAGTGTCTTTCTTAAGTTATTTCTGAATTTCCAGTTTCGCGCTTGATCAAAATTATTTCGAAAAGTCTTAAGCGTTGTTATCTGAAAGTATCTATATTTAGCCTATTTGCATATTTTTGTATATTATTTAAACTATATTTGTAGCCCTTTATTCATCACTTATACATGATTTTATTTCATATATTTAATTAAATCTTAATGATCTATGACGAGATAATAAAAAAATATGTTTTTTTTCTTTTTAATAATAAATTAATCATTATATTAAAATATCAGATTTCAAAACAGAATGTAAAGAAAATGCACAACATTATAATATTGTCTTTGAGTAAAAAACAAAGAAAAAATTAACAATTTCAATCATTTTAATTGCATTATTACAAAAGTAGTATATTAATTTCACACCCTGATATTTCATATGTCTACTACAATATCAAATTTAATTTGTTTTTCTTTTTTATGTTATAGAGAAAAAAAAATTATGTCAGAACTCAATCTAGAGGATAAATATGAATGGCAGAAAGGTGTGAAGTAATTTTTTAAATAGATATGGTTATTTTTTCTACGTGTATATAATATGTATTCTACATACATTTTATATTGATCATTTTTGTTACACATAATCTTTTTCTTTTTTATTTTAATTTGTTTACGAAAATATTTCATGGGTCATCAATTTTTGTTAAAATGGTATATTATGTAAAAATAGTAAAATTTTTATATTGTTTTGTTGTTATTGATGAAAAATATCAATTTCATGCTATTTACGAACTATCCATTTCTTGTAATTAATTATCCGTTAAAAAAACAATATGGTATAAAAAATTGATCTGGAGAAAACCAAACAAAAAAAAAACACTTTTAACAAATAAAAAGGGTGTTACAAATAAAATTAATGAAATTTACATTATCAATATAAACATATAATTCCACAGGAACAAAAACTGAAGTACTTAAGTCGAAAATGAGAGAACATTATAAAATCCTTCTATAAAAAAATCATTCTCCACAATATTTACATTTTTTTTTGATTGGATATAACTAATTTATAATTAATCAATAATTTCCTAATCAACTAATTTGATCTGGAACAAAAAATATTATTTAATTTATTAATATTAAAATATTGAAAAAAAAGTTATAAATGTTCATTATTATGTATAGCACTGTCAAGGCCAATATTTTTTCGAAATCGTGATTTCCTTTTTTGTGACTAACTACAGTTGAATTAAAAATATTTTAAGCTTGTTATCAACATAAACATCAGCGAATAATATATTTTTATATTTTAAGATTTAATTTTATATAAAATATTGAACATACGGTAAAAATTAAAAAATAAAGATAAGATTAGGCAAAAATAGATTTTAAAGAAGGAAAGGTCGGATATAAAGTTAAGGTATACATATATTTATGATGTATGTTAGTTATAATCTATCACTGACTGCATCTAAAAGCTATGGCTTAGTACAACTTGTATAATGCATGGTGTGTGGTAAAAGTCGCATTGCCAAATCAAATAAACAAAAAAATCATGCTAATCCTGATTAAAAAATTGGGTATTTTAGCTCAACTCAAGTTCAAAAACCAGACTTAATTTCCTGAACATTTTTTTATCTAATCAACTATTATTTGTTGTGAATGTATACCAAACCCAACTGCAATACATAAATAAACAGAAAATAATCTCTATGAACTATCTATTTTTTTTTTTAAATTTTGATTAATTTTGATTGCTTAATTGATTAATTTGTGGGCAATCGACAATTTTTTAAAAATGTAAAAATGTTTTTTAAAATATTTTTCACGATTTGCGATTATCAAGACATCTTACACATGGAATAAAGAGTCATCTTCAGTTGCCCTTCTGACTACCTTCAGTAACAAAAAAAATTTTAACAATTGCATTTATATTACTGTATGAATGCATTTTTTTTATAATTTAAGGAAAATTATTTTTTTCTTAGTGAAATATGAGAAACGTGATTTAAATTTAATAAATTTTTTTAATTTTCAAAATAATTGAAATAAATATGATAATTGACTGATAGATTTGTAGGGATATGTATATATATGCAAATTTTTTTAATAAATTTCACTTAAAAATTTATGTTTTTAATAAATTATTTCTTAAGCAACCATAATAAATTGCCTGGAACATTATCTTTCATAAATTCACTCTAATGTTTTAACAAATTTATCATATAAAAAAATAATTCTTCAATTATTCTTACAATTCATAGATGAAAATACATACTGAAATATTTTATTCTAATTTATCATTGGTTAAATAAAATTTCATGATATTTAAAAACTGTATAACTATTAATGACTTAACCGAGGGTAGTTATATACTGAGTTTACTAATATTATGAATTATTATGTTTTGAAATAAAAAAAATTTTTTTTTTAAATAATTATTTAAAAACATAACTAACTAGAACTTAAACTGAACTTGAACTAATAATTAATGTATGCTTTAAACCACAAAAAAAAGTATCAAAATACTTGTCGACATACATTCATTTTGAACCTTAAATTCAGTGAATTTATTAACTATTAACATTAAAATTGATTTTTGGCACTCTTACAACATTATAATATGAGAGATAATGTGAATTTTAATAGAATCATTAAAATTATTATATATAAAAAAAAAACAAATTGGTCATTTAGATTAAAATAATATTGTGACCTTTTGTTAAATTGTATTGAAAGTGAAATTAATTTGATTCATTAAGGTATTTTTTTTTTCGATGAAACATTCGTACGTGAAACACTCAGCGCCATCAGAGAATGTTGTGGGATTGCATTAATTTTGATAAAGCCTTTTAATTACTAAACTTAACTAGAACCGTAAAACTCTTCAGTATTTATTAAGTTCCTATCTTTTTTAATGATATTTACTAATACTTAACCTAATATGTTTGTAATTTTTCCATGATGGCATACACAATTATTATTTCCAAATAAAAAATTATCTTCCTTAATTTAAGGAAAAAAAAATTTATTTTAATTTTTTAGGGTTTTCAATATAGTTAAAAGATAAAAAATTTTGATTTTTTATTTATTTGTTATTTGATTGTTTATATATTTTTATTGTATATATCATTGATAATGATTTGTTTAACTTCTTCAATTTTTTTTTTAATCAAGGTCAGCACTTATGATGGATAAGAAATTTGATGATGATGATGATGTTCATTATTGGTTATTCTGATGTCAAATAATAGCTATTTAGTTAATGTTTTATTTTTTTAAGAATTTAAACATAGTTATAGTAGTGGCTGATTACGTAAGATTACGTCTAATTATTGTATTTGGATACAATAATTTTTACATATTTTGAAAATTTAAGCTTAAAATCAATTTTTTTTATCTATTGTTAACTTCATAAGGATTATTTTAATACCATTTTATCATCATTTTATCATCAAAACAGAAAATACTTTATAATTGATTAACTAGTTGTAACTAGTATATGATAAAAATAATTTAAGAATCTCTCAAAATTAATACGAGTAATTAATTTATTTTTGGTTGTAAAAACTAAATTTTGTTTTCATTATCTTAAATACATAATTATGTATTTCGAATTAATTCATTAAAATTGATAATATATTTAAATTAAACTAATAGATTATACAGTTAAATTGAAACTGATAGTTTGTTTAATAAATCATTCCAATTATATTTAATGATACATAAGCGAATGAATTATAGTTCAAATAAGTATTTTTTTTAATCTCATTATTAATATTATTAAATGTTAATTATATTAAGTATATAAAATTGTAATAAATAAATAAATAAAAAAAAAAAAATTTAATTGTTTGCGTTTCTATTTTGATATTGAAGAATTTTTTTAATTTTGTTTTATGGTGCAAAATCTTTAATTAGATTTAATGATCTTTAAAAGTATAGAATCCGCTCTCTAGAGCTTGCATTACAAACCCAGGCAGAGAAGTAATAGCAAATAAAAAATAGAAATAAAAACAAAAGACTTAAGAAATGAACATTTTTCTCCCTATCAATATGTTGTTATTTCAACAAACATAATTTGCATTTACAAACTTAATTATATAAGTTATAACCAATTAATTTTTGTGGAAGCGATACGTTTTACTGTATTTCATTTGACTATAATATAACATTTGACTGTAAATACTTTTGCCTGTAAATACATTTGACAGTAAAAACATTTGACTGTAAATACATTTGAGTGTCCTTCATTTCACTGTAGTTATTTTGACCGTAATTTTTTATTTGACATCGTTTGAGATATTCACGTTCATATGACTTGGACTTTTTTCCAAAATATTCAATATTAATTGACAGAGTTAGATAATAAAATATCATTTTGTATTTCATTTGACTATATTTATACTACCAAATAAGAATATAGTTATATATCAAATGAACTGAGAGTCAAATGTAATTAAAATCAAATGGTTTTATAGTCAAATGTATTTACAGTCAAATGCAATACAGTCAAACTTGTTTAACCCAATTTTTGTAACTAATTAAATTTATATTAAATTTAGGCCAATTTATTTATTTCGGATACATTTTCTTACTACCAGTACCAATAATTGAAAAACAAAATTTATGCAAATAATAATAAAAAAAAATTATGTTTTGCCAATTTTTGATGGTAATGACTTAATCTCATCATGTCATCATTGAATATTATTACTTGATACTTTGATTTTATTTACAATATGTATTTCAGATTTGAATTTTGACTTCACAAATTATTTTAAATCTTACTTTTCATTAAAAATGACAGCATTAAAATTAATTAGCCGGGATCAGTTAAATGAAGCGTTAATTTAACTTTAACTTTAGGGTATGATTTAGATTTAGATGCATATCTACATATTACATACAAAATTTAAAAATTCAAATTTTTCAATTCTTCATTATTATTATTGACTTAATATATTGCATGTTTTGAAATTTTATAGCCCTATTTTAATTTAAACGCAAAACAAATAATCTTAAGAATATTATTTCATTTTTTAACTAGGTGTTAGTTTATTAATAATTATGTTTAAATTAATAATAATAAAATAAACAATAAAAATATAATAAATACTTAATAACTTAACTACTTAACACCTAAAAATAATTTCAATCGATAGTTTTAACCCTGACCCTTGTTTGATTTTTGGTATTATGAATTTTCCGTGACATAAAAAAAATAATTCAAACAATATATTACTCCTCGAAGTAATTTATCAAAAAAAAAAATATTAATTTCTCGCTTCTTAAATTATAAATTGATGAATGAAAAAAAATTGTTTCAGCATAAAAAAAAAATTATTGTTTTATTTGTATTTTTTTTATGTAATTATTTCAAAAAATCTAAACATTCTGTTTTTTTTTGTTCCAAAAAAAACACCATCTATTTATTACGTTACAGTAGTTATAGAATAATGAAAAGCTTGTTCTCCCAAAATTAGTTTATTCAATAGTCGATGGGCTATTAATGAAATATTATCATAAAATATACTACGTTATTCAACTTCTTAACATGAGCACTACATTCAATATTTATTATAAGTCAATTATGTTAACAAACTAAAAGACTGATACTTTATTAAAATACAACACCTTTTTTGGTTAATAAATTCTTAAGCAAAAAGTAAACATAAATTATGTTGTTAAATAATAAAACTAAGTATGATACTGAACCAATTAAATGGGTAATTTATATTTTATAGTTTTTTTATGTTATTATTTTTTTTAAATTTAAATGAATCTGCAATAATAATGGTTTTCATCATAACATCATAATGTAATCAAATTTGTAAGAAATCAACCTAAAAACTCTAAAAAAAAAACGTCATGATTTGTTATGGCTTCTAATTAAAATTTACTCAAGAATTATGGATACTACTGAATTTAATATTACTTCATTACACATAATAATTTAGTACTCTGGCATAACCAGAGAAATTTAATTTAGCATTTTTCAAATACATAATAATTTTTTTTTTCAAACAACAGTGATCTAACAAAAAGTTCATTATGTTGAAAAATCTTAATTACGAAATAATTTTGAAATTCAGAATCTTATTAATTGTTCGGTTTACATTTAACTAGCGGCTCTAACAACGAAGGTTTTGTATACCCAGAGAAGCGTCAAGAAATATTAAACCTTCCTAAAAATAGCAGAAGCTTTTGGACCTTCGCTAAAAGTGTACAACAAAACTTTTGTTCGCCTACATCTTTTCCTCCACTTGTAGATGGTGACCGGATCATATCAGATTTGGTTGGGAAGGCTTATTTGTTTGCTAAACTTTTTAGTCAAAACTCAACACTCGCAGATTCAGCTCAAGTTCCACCTGTTTTGCCAACTGTAAACTCTTCTTTTGGAAGAGTTTACATTAGGCAACGAGCTGTTTTAAAAGCTCTCAAAAATCTGAATGTGAAAAAGTCAACTGGCCCTGATGGTATTCCGGCTGTGGTCCTAAAACATACTGCCACTGTTCTAGCTAAACCTCTGCGCAACCTTTTATATCTTTCATATTCACTTGGCATTTACCCCACCAAGTGGAAAGTTGTGCATGTTCAGCCTATTCCAAAAAAAGGCGATAAATGCGATCCCTCAAACTACAGGCCCATTGCGCTTACTTCTATTCTCTCCAAGGTAATGGAATCTCTCATTAATAATAAAGTTAAAAAATACCTTGAAAGCAATAAACTGCTAAGTGACCAGCAATATGGTTTTCGCTCGAATAGATCGACTGGTGATCTGATGACATATTTGTCCGACAAGCTCAACACCAGTCTTCACAACTCCGGTGAGGCTTGTGTTGTTGCTTTGGATATAGCTAAGGCTTTTGATCGAGTGTGGCACTCGGCCCTGATTTCTAAAGTTAAATCAATGGGTCTTGGATCAGCCTTTGTCAATTGGATCAGCAATTTTTTGTCTGGCCGTTCTATTCGTGCTGTTGTGGATGGGTACCAGTCACATATTTTCAATATCAACTCCGGTGTACCCCAAGGGTGTGTTCTCTCACCAACCCTCTTTCTAATTTTCATTAATGATCTTCTGCAATCTAATCTAAACCCCATCCACAGCTTCGCCGATGACCGATGACAGTAATTTGGTAGCAAGCTACGATTTTATTAATAGAAAATTAGCATCCTCAAATGCTGTTACTACGAAACGAAACTCCTTCCAAAGTAGCATAAATCACGACCTTTCAAAAATTGCACAATGGGGTCTTCTCAACAGAGTTGAGTTCAACGCACCCAAAACCCAATGCTGCCTAATTTCTAGAAAGCTGTCAACTTTCGATCCCCAATTTTCCTTTCAAGGAGAAAGTATTGCCAAATCTGGAAGCCTTGACATTTTAGGTTCGAAAATGACTTGTGATTTAAGCTGGAAAATTCATATTTTCGAAACGGTAAAAATGCACCGAAATGTCTTGGTTTTTTAAAAAGATGTAAAAAATACTTTTCCCCCTCTGATCTCTTAAACATTTACAAATCCTACATGCGACCAAAATTAGAATACAATTCGCATATATGGGCTGGTGCTCCCAAAACCCATCTTGAATACCTGGACAAAGTTCAGAGAAGGGCTATTAGATTGATAAACAATCACCAAACCAACATCACTCAACCACCGTCGTAATGTAGGTTCACTTTCCATTTTTTATAAATACCTTGTTGGAATGGATACGTGTTCCCTGGAAGTAAAAGCCTTACTTTCTCAACTTCAAGTATTTTCACGACAAACACGTACTGCTTCAACTTCACACCCATATTTCGTAAAAATTCCCAGATGTGATAGAACGAGCTTCGGAGATTCGTTTTCAATTCGCACCTCGAGAATGTGGAATGCTCTCCAATTAAAGTTGTTCCCGACAGCTGGTGGACGCTTAATTTACGACTTGCGCCGTTTTAAGAAAAGTGTAAATGATTACCTACTAACTGTCCCACTTTTTAATCTCGTCTAAACTTCCTGTCCTCATTACCAAATCCATACTTCTTTAGTATAAAAGGTATCCCACCTAGTGATTTGGTAACTTTAATAAAAAAAAAAAAAAAATATTTACGAGAAGAAATGCGAGTTTAATATTCATTTAAATCAACAAGAGTTTGACTAGTCTAATACCCAAGTACCCAAATGATCAAACAATGTGTTTGAATCGAGTCGAAAAAACAATGGAACAAAAAGTTTTGACCTTTATTCAAAATTAACTAAATTTCAGCAAAAAAAAATGTTTTTAATACGTTTGATAATTAGTGAAATAAAATATAATAGAAATAAAATATTCGATTTATAAAGAACTTCAAAAACACATAAATCTTGTTTTATATGCTAAACATTAAATTTTTATGATTCTCAGCGTGATATTATTATTTTGTGTACCTACCTACTACTACATTAATATTCATTTTTAATATTTGAAAATTAAAGCAAAAACTAATATTAATTACAATTATGTTGATGATTTTTTTCCACTAAAATCATCTCATGTATTACTATTTGCTCTATTTTATATTGATTTTATTGACCTCTATCCAAAATTCATTAATTTGTTCAAACTAACGTTTCACGCTATACAAAATAATTGCTTTTGACCAAAAATAAAAATTTAACTAATGACCTTAAAAATCACATATGTGTCAATAATAAAATAGTATGTTAAATTGATGTTATTGTTATGTAATGTTTGATTTTGATAGTTAAATAATGACATTTTGATATTCGTGAACTTGGAAAATTTTGATAATAAAATAATAGTCCTAATCAAAATTTAACTACAATTTAAGTTGATAACAAGTGAACAATATTGCCTATTAGAAGTTC
The DNA here is from genome assembly GCA_964007475.1 of Hybos culiciformis. NCBI lineage: Eukaryota > Metazoa > Arthropoda > Insecta > Diptera > Hybotidae > Hybos > Hybos culiciformis. The sequence goes on along the minus strand of OZ023274.1, from coordinate 31,720,692 downwards.
ATATTTGCATATGTGCAAACGAGGTGAAGGTTTGTTTTAATATTTGTTTGTTCCAATAATTTGTTCGTAGACCGTGAGACTAGAAAATTTTTGAATATTTTAATCAGTATAGTTGTTGATGAACGACATTATTTTAGAAACCACAATAGAACCGTACATTATAAGCAAATGAAACCATCGTTGGCATCAAGGAGTTAGAAATTAATATCAGCAAACATTAGATTTTTTCGGACAATATAATTTTATAAGTATTGAGCTTAGAGTGTAAAAACAAAATCAGATTATTATTTTCGCAATCAATAAATAAAAAACTTATGCGTGTGAAGTTACTTAAAGAATTTTAACCGCAAATAAGTGCGGACGAAATTGCATATCGAAAAAAAATATGTTTTATATTAATAATTTTACTAAAAAAGCATAAATTTTCAAATTGTACATTTTAATATTTTATATTCAAAAAAAGATAATAGAAATATTTGGTTATAGGCGTTTCCCATCGTGGGACTTAAAAAAATATATATGATTTTTTTTCTTTTATTAACCAAACCTAAAAATGTTTTGTTATTATATTCATATTTAAAATAATAATTCTAATAAATCCATGTCGCGTGTAGATAATGTGGGAGAAATTAGTAATTGGTTATTTTCAATATTTCCAACACAAAAATTGGTCAGTGCTTTTTCTGCACTTGCACACACTTTCAGCGTGTAATCTAAAATGGTTTCATTTTATCAGGCTTATTTTGAAGTTTCAGCGTGATTGGGGTAGATAAAAATTGCTGGAAGACTATTTACCTATAAAATGAAGTAAATACTCTGTGTATATTTCTTTGGTCGATTTATACCTTAGACTTAGAAGAAGCAATTTGAAAAACTAAACCACAGCTTCCTGGATGTCACAAGTATGAATGTTGTATTTTGAATTGTTTTTTTTATATTAAGCCTAAGCTCCGAATTTTCGCATTAATGAAATATGGAAGAGCTTTCGAGACATCAAAACATTATTATAAATTTAGAATTTCGAACTTAAATAGAAAAATACCAATGTGAATTAAAAATCAAAATAGAACTCTTGTGTCATACTATAATTCAATTCAAAATTGGTAATAAATATTAAATTTTTCTTATTGTCTTGAAAAAAAAAATAAAAAATTCAGACCTCTTTATTTAAATGATTTCAAAAAAGATTTTCCACTGTTTAAAAATAAGAAATAAATAAAATTAAAAAATCATGACTATTTAATTTTTAGATATTTTGATTATCTTGAAATGCAAATTAAAGTTAGAAAAAATGTAATAAAAATAATTTTTTAATTTTTTAACAACATTGTTAAACAAACTGATTGAGACAAATTTTCTATTTGTACCAGAAAATAACAAAAATAAAAATATATGAAATTTATATTGAATCTAGTTCAAAAGTTCGTGTTTTTATTTGTATTTTAATGTTTAAGTAATGAAGTATCCATTCAATTATGTGAAAATTTTATGTAATTTGCCATTTTTTTCTGAACATTTATATCATTGGTATAGAATTCTAGATAATGAGTACCGCCGCCATATGGAAAACTGTAAAGTAAAAACTGTAAAAAAAAAATATATATTGCAATCAGATTCGAAGCACCGCCGTTGAAAACATAGCTAAAAAGCAAAAACTATTGCTTGCAAATTCTTTTCTCAATAAAAATTGAGACGCATTCTATATCTGCATTAACAAAATACATGTAAAATGCAGAGTTCTACATCCAATGATGTATATATAAAATTGATTAACGATTTACTTTATTTATTCACATCGCTAATTAGAAATTGATTTATTATCAATTTTTATTATACTGTAATTTAAGTTACAAGAAGATTGCAGAACTTTAATTAAAAAAATAAAATTTTAATTGTAATAATCAGTTCATTTTATGTTTTCGTATAAAAATTTTAATGCTCTTATTTACTATTCTAATTTAACTACACTTATATTGAAATGGGTTTAATTTTAAACTTAAATGAATATCATCTTCATAATCATTGTTATCACAGGTGTTTGGTCAACAGGAATCAGGAAAATAACTGTCAGTAATTTCGTTTACTGAGCACAAGAACTAATATACTAAAAACTTTCTAAAACTTACGTCTAACAATTTGCATATAATTATCTAATATATTATTATTAAAATAATATAATCTACGGTACAAACACAATTATTCTTTACACTTTAATTACATAATTCAGTGTAATTTTAATAAATGTTATGTAGTCTATATAGTTCTTGAAAAAAAATCTCTTAATTTATTTACCATTTTTGTTTTGATCATATACCCAAGTTTATAATTTATATTCAAAAAACGTTTACGTTTATGATCTCTGGTATAAATGTGATGGTAATTGGTAATACAATCTGGGTTTAAAAGCGAGTTGTCAGTGAAAAAATAATTAAAAATGAAGGTGCATAATATTAAATTTCATGATGTCATGAAACTTTATTTAAAAAAGATCATCACAAATTTCGTTTTTTCAAGTCTGTGATGTTCAAGTAAGAACCAAAAAAATGTTTTTTATATGTGTAACGCAAAGCATAAAATCATAAATTTCCTTGCACGTGAGTTTTAATTTTTAATTGATATCTCTTTTATGAATCTGAATATGATATTGCGATATAACAAAATGTGTAAATTTAACCATTATGCTATAGATTCATAAAGAAAAAAAATGTGCCTATACGCAATTCAGTAGATTGAGTGGTTACAAAGGTTCACGAAAACAGCAACATCTCTATAATGTCAAATACCTTAAATGAAGAAAAAAAATTAAAATATACATAATAAATTTTATTTACAGCATTTCAATTGAAAACTTAACTAAATATCACTACTCGAGCCTTAGCGTTTTTGAAAAATTTCGGAAAAAAATTTAATTTTATGATTTTTAAACCAACTTAGTTTATAAATTCTTTTTAGCACTTAAATTATAAAAAATTGTTAACAAATTAAAAGTAAAAGCCCTTGGGAAAATAATAATCAAATTCTTTTTAAAGTGTCAAATAAAGTGTAAAATACAAATTGTTAAAAGGTGCACAAAATGTTTAACACAAGTAAAGTAATATTGAAATTTTTCTTTTAATTTTTTTTATTTTTCATATTAATTTTTCACGTTTTCAATTCTTAAGTCAATTGATTTAAATTCAAATTTCCATAATTCACAAAGAGATGCAATAAGAAAGAATAGCCCTAAGTGCACCCACACGACATTATGTCAAGTTTAATGAAGTTTTTTTTTATTGCAAAAGCAAACAATTTCAGATCGTTTTATATGATTATAAAATAAATAAGTCATGATTAAATTTTTATTTATATGAACAAATTGAAAATCAAAAATATTATATTAAATTAAGTTTTTTAACACATGTTTGCTGTTCCTTTTTTTTTAGTTCTAGAAATTGAAATAAAATGTTCTTCTTTGCAATTATAACACTGTAATGAATTTTCGTATTTCGTTTATTATTTTTAATTCAATTTGGTACTATATTTTTATTTTATATCTGAAAGAAATAAATTGCAATTCATATTCAATATGCATGGTCGGTAGTTCACACGATAACAATTTATTATAACCCTTCATAATTAATTGCAACTGTAATGATCATGATCAACAAAACGATAAATGTTTTCAGGACTCTAATTTGAAAGACAAAAAAATGGTAGTTCTAGTCAAATTGAAAAGTCAAATTGATAGAATGAAAGTATAAATTACTTATTACAATGATGGCAAATAAACGATAAATATAATATTTTTTAGCACTTGAATGTCTTGATTTTTTTTTCCTATGGTTTGTGCAAATAAATTAAACGTTTTGCTAATTAAATAAATTATTAATTTTTGTTCATAAAAATATTACTGGTTAAATGACATTTATCACTTTAATTATTCTCTACTCCACAGCTAACAAAAACCCCCTTTGGCCTAAGGAGACAGTTAACAACTTTGCAGATAGCATAAGGACATTTCGCAACTACCACTTTTGGCAAAATATACATTTTGCAACTTGGGAAATGTATATTTAGCGTGCACTAAAATTTATTGCATTATGATAAGTGCATATTATTAAATTAAACCATTCCAATTATATTAATTTAAATTTTAAGAAATTTTATTCATATGTGATATATTTAATATGTGTTTTCTTAATATAATACAAACCCAGTATGTAAACATAAGAAAGAATTATATAAGAAAATGAATACCATATCGCCCGCCGTCCACCACCCCCTCCTCACAAAATTGGGCCAATCGGGCCGGTAAATATAATGTATATTATTAGCATTTACGAGATAGCAAACTTTCATTTGCCTAATCTTGTGGTAAAAGTACACATTTACTGGCAAATGTATAAATTATGTAATTCTGTACTTTAGCCGTAACATATGTATATGTATACTATTTAAAAAAAATGGTTAAACTATACTTTTGCGTAGTGTCTCAATTAATATATTGATATTTTGAGAAATATATTTTTCGAAGTGTCGCATTAAGCCGAACGGAAATTTATTAAAGAATTTTTTTTATAAAATAGAGATTTGCGAAACATAAAAATTTGATAAGTGACGTTCGGCCAAATAGACTTTTGCAATATGAAATTTGCAAAGAGGCAAATTTCATAATCGTATAAACAAAAGACTTAAGACACAAACTTTTCGATTTTTTTTCTTTCATTCCATTTATTTTCATGGAAAATTAATATTAATTCTTTTTTTGCTTTCGTTTTACGACAGTTTAAATCTGTTCAGAGGAATTTATTCATATTTAAGTAAGATAAAATGGACGCAATCTCATTAAAATAAGGAAGATTTTAATAATATTTTAGTTCGCATACAAATTCGAAATAAATAAAGAAAGCAGCGTTTCTGCCTTTGCGATGATTGGAATCACAGTTTGCTTATTTTCATGGACAATTCTTTGGGTTATGGTAGACAGAGCGAAAGGACTTAAGTGAACTTGAAACTGAACTGGGTACCATTATTTATTCTATTATTCTTAACTCGATTTATTTTAAACATTTTACTACAAAAAGAGCATATTTATTGATTTAAAAAATATAAGTATTATTAATAAGTTGTTTGAATTCTTATAAAAAAATTTTTCAATTAAAATTATTGACATCACGCACTGTGGATAACAAATCCGTATAGTTGATATTAATAAATTATTCTAAAAATTTTCACAATAATTTGTTTGTTATGTTTTTTTTTTTTCATATTATTTATCAAAGCTTAAAGCATTTGACAAATCGAAGTATCCAATTATAAATTCCTACCAGCATTAATAATTTATTTGTGTTTGATTTGAATATTTAATCAGAAGCTTTCTTGTTTCGAGAATTTAAAATTAATTAGAACAATTAATTTTCCAATCACTTTAATTAAGAAGTAGGTAATCTTTTATTTAAATATTTTTCACAAATATTTTATTTGTACATACATAATATACAGTTTTAGAATATGCTCAAATAAGATGTAGAATCAATTGAAGTTAAACAATTATTTATCACTAATAATTTTCAAATAATAAATTATGTCGAAAAAAAGTTGGACAAAATTTCCACTAAATTTTTGTTGAACTGTGTACATTTATCTAGATGTTAATTGCAACTCGAATCTATCATTTATTTCTAATTATAGTACAAGAATAAAAATAATTTTATTATTCTTACGATAATCGATAAAATATAAAGAAGAATAATTATGCTAATTAAAAACAATTATACAAATACTTTTAATTTATTTCTATTAAAAATTACGAAATAATTGTTTGAAAAAATAATTTTATTCTTAATCATTTTAGAAAGAATTATTAAAAACTAATATATTTAAAAAGATTGAGATGATTAGATAAAAAAAATGTTCAACAAAACTTTCTCATAACATTCATCCTTTTGCTAAACATTAAATACAAGCTCAAATTTTGAAGTTTGTAAAATCCAATTTATATGTTTGGATTTTGGGATAAGCATAACGAATAGATATTTTTAAAATCTTCACTAAAATGAGTTTCCGAAAAAATTAAACTTGTAATCCTTATTTAGTTAAGGGTCAATGTCTTATTTCCGTTTTTGATTAATTTTTAGACAATTTTGAAAATTATTTAACTGTAAACAAATTAATCTTATGTGTTGGATCATGACATTTAAAATATCAAAATAGAGTTTTTTTTTTTCAACTTCAAAAGTAGTTATATTTCAATGATCACGTTTTTCATGCTTATTAATTCACCTTGACTTTAACTTTGTTTATAATGTTTATTATGGAATTGAAAAATCTTTTAATATAACAAGTTATTCTTATGCATATACTATATCAATGAGTGAGTTATGAATGAAAACATTCAAAATAAACTAAAATATTTTCGTTTTTAATCAAATCAAAATTAAAATTCGATATTGTACGCATCCTTGCACTTGGAGGAATTCAATGTCATAGTTAAAATTTTCAAATAAGTTGATGTATTGGAATATATAATTCAAGTTCTAATACAATAATTATTAAGGATCCATCCACTTTCATTTAAATGAACTCACCTTTTTGCAAAAAATCTTAGTTATGATGGGATTAAATCCTGAAGCACCAATTTGAGTTGTATAGAAAATTTATTTAATTTATGGTTTGAAAAACAGTTATTGTATTGATTAAAAATTGGAACATTTATCTTACGAATTTGCATACTGATCAGTCTTTTGACATTTTATTATGATACCGATTTTTCTAAAATTTTCTTTAATACGTAAGTTGAGTTTCCAGTTAATCTCTTTTTTTTAACTTTATCAACATAACAAGAAGTATGTATTTTTAATTTAATTATCTCATAATCAATTGGAATTTATTTCTTTTTTTTTTGTACACAATAGATACTATCTGAAGAGAAAAAACTCTCCATCCATCAACATTTTTCTTCATAGAAATTAAAAGAACACTAAATCAAAATTTTTGAAAAATTTATTTTTCTATAATTGATTATTTTTATGTCCATATATATTTTATATTTCTTTAAATATTGCGTAATATTAAAATAAAAATCCAATACTATGTGAGTTATGATGATGATGAACATAATAGGTTTTGATTATTATTGTTGATATTAATATTCAACTATGACTGACAATGACAGATACCAATCTTTCACCTACAACTATGTACATGGGTTTTTTTTTTTTGCTTGAAGCTTTGATTAATACACACGCTTTTTATGAAATCACGCACTCAATAATAATCGTTTTAACATCATTACTTAATTATTTCCTTATTATTCATAATGATGATAATAATAAATTAATATTATTTCTCAAATTTGATAACATCCTGAAAATATTTTCAATTTTATTTTAAGAAAAAGTTAGCAAGAAGATTCAGAAAAATTTAGTAAAAATAAAAAATCTAAATTACAGAATATTGTTCAAAATAAAAATAAGAGTTATTTAACTTAAATCTACTACATAATTAATTCATAATGTTATGAGTTACGACACATAATGTAATGGTCAATTAAAATTGGAAACATACCTTAGTTTTCTTGCTCTTGCTTAAATAATATAACTCTATCTATAATTTGATTATTTTTCATTGTTTTTTTTTTTTTTTTTTTTTAAACTCATCTTTGTTTATGCAATTCACTCATAGTTGAAGTTAAATTTCATTTTTTACCACCAGTCGTACTTATGATTTATGAAATACGCTAATTAAATTTCTGTAATTTTTCTTTATAGATGTGTACTTTCAAATTTCAAAAAAAATAAAAATTTTATCTTTTACTTTTTTTATAAAAGAAATATTTTTTAGTCAATCAAACATACTGTTTATATTTCACTCATGATAAATAAGCGAATTAGTTCAATTTTCAAAATAATTTGGAATTATAGCGAAAATTTGTGGGTATATATAATTATAGATACAGTCGAAAATTTGACTTAAATGTAAATATATTAGAAATAACATCAAAAGATTTGAAAAAGTTATTATTTGAAAGTGATTATCGCCTCACATCGTTTAATGTCATGAATTATTTTTAATTGAATGAAAAACTTAGATAATTTTAAACGGCATCTTATTGAATTCTTGTTACAAATTTATAGTAGCTTTGTAATACCGAAAATATGGTAATAAATTCAATAACATAAATTGTAATAGCATAATAGCGACGAATATTTCCATAATAATAGAATATTGGAAGTGCAAAGTTATTTACATGGTTAAAGATGATGGGATGATTCAATAATTTTTCTCTTTCGAATTTTTATTATGTTACATTGATCAAAACTAATACAAAATTGTGGATAAACTAATGTACTGAAATAAAATAACAGTAGAGACGGATATTTTTTAATTAACATTTGGAATATTCAAACTTTTAAAAATATAAATATTCAAAAATATTGAGGTAAAATCTAAAATAATTTTTAGACCATCCCAATTGTGTAATTAATCTACATACAATTAATTATAGTTTTTTTTTTCTAAATAAGCAATTGTTGAAAATTAACCATTTATTAAAGGATGAAAAATTATATTAAAGATACATTTCATGGGTCATTTACCAAACCGATTACAAAATTTAGAAACCTAGTAGTATCTTCGTATTATTATTTTCTTTTATTTCTTCTTTTCAACATCAAAACTTATGTTGGCGTTTAAAATAATTTTAAAAAAGTGTTTTTATTATCTTCGTTATGTTACCGGTTATGCAAAGAAAATATTAAAGTTTACTACTTAATTTTTTTCTAAACAAAGCAAACATAAATAAGATTTGTTTATTTATGTATCGATATTTTTTCTTTGCCGGAAAAAACAGTACAAGAAAAGAAAAACTTAAACTATTTCACCATCTTTACAATCCAAATACCATTATAGTAATTTTTTTGGTCCAATCTTAATTCTACCTTGTTGATTGGTAAAATAGAGTAAACTCTGTACTACTTTTCAGTCATATTATTCTATACAAGCTTTAAATTAAGGCGGAATTTCGTAGATGTTTCTTTTCTTTGCGTGAATTTCATTATTTTTTTCTAACCTGATTTACTTTAAATAAATTTAAATTTATTCAATGATTTAATTCAGATTATTGTTTTTATACAACTCTAATAAACTGTATTCTCACATAACTAGTATATAATTTTCATGGGAAAATTTAGATCAATTATTTGTTAAAATAAAAAAAAATTATTTAAAATTTAAATTTATTTACGTTTTGTTTTGAAATCACTAACAATTCGATAAATAAGCCATTTAAATTAATTGCTATTAAATCCGCATTATAAAAAATTGTACGCTAATGTCGTGAAAATACTGTGAAAAATGAAATTAAAATCAAAATAGGTGTATAAATTTAAAGTTTATTTAATAAATTTTATATAATGCTGAAAAATCGATTAATGACGGACGGCCAAATAACAGTTTTATCCAGTAAACGAACAAAATATTGCGTTTACGTTTAATGTTTATACACCGCAGTAATTTTCTATTCTATAAGATTGTTGGGATTGGAGCAAACAAATTTCATAATTTACATAAATTGATACAATTTCAAATTTCATCAATTTAAGACGATGGAAAACAAAATTAATATTTCTTTTAATGAAATTGAAACTGAATGGTAGATATGCAACAAATTAAACATTATATAAGGTGTATCTATCACATTAATAATATAAACAACAAACTACCGTCACGATTATCATTATTTTTTTTGTGTTTTGATAAAACTCACAATTGCATTTTTTCTTTAATTGATGTTTTGACGATTGAATTTATTGGAAACTATTAGCTATTTTTATTTATTTGTTATTTGTTTTTTTTTAAATAATATACATCATCATATTATTTAACAATTTATTTGCTCCACATTTCCCTTAAATAATAAAATTTCCCCAAAATTGTATATTGCATTCGTCGATGACATTTAAGTAGAGATTAAGTTACTTTAATTAGATTTAAGTTACTTTAATTATGTTTATAAAAAATTGTAAATATTCTGTGGACAAAATTAATAATTGAATTGAATTGAATTTATTTGCTTTTCTAGTTTCGGTACTGAACTACGAAGGGGATAACAATATTCATGAGGAGAAGATTACTCTCTTTACCGAAACCTCAAACATTAATATACCTTGTTCAAAAGAAATTTTTAACAAAAGTATTTAATTTTTTTATATTAAAGTATTTCTGAGATATTCGAAAAATTGGAGGAAATTTTAGTAAGTGAACAAAATTTAGATATTTCATGCAATTGCTAAAACATTATATAGTTTTAATGGACAATATAATTTTCTTCACATCGTCAATCGAACGCAGTAGTTGGCAACTGAAGAATGTTTAACTAACAAAAAATCTACTAGACCATAGTTAAAAAGTAATAAAAGCTGCTAACATTATTAACTCATGCATTACTAAGTTTTATATTTCATCATTTCGAGTCTTCTTAAGTTAATTTAATGCGGTCATAATCTTTGATGAACCATCATTTATAATTTTTTTTTTAATGCTATTAGGTGTTAATTTAATGATTGTTCAATTTTAAAATATTATTTTTAATTTTAATTGATATTTTTAATTTTTTTTATAAATTCTGTGGCTTGTAATTTAAAGATTTAATCTATTTATTAAAGGAATTTTTATATTGAAAAGCTGTGAAACATTATTTTTTGTACAAAGTGCATTTTAAATTTAATTTTTTTTTTGTTGATGTACAAAAAGAAAGTTATAAAATTTTTTTTTTGGTTCATGAAGTCATTAATATGTAACTCCTATTAAATAATTAAGTTAATACATTTATTCTTTAATTGCATTATGGTTGCCGCGAACTAATGAGCCAGTATATAATAGGATAATAAACTCTTATAAATATGATTTAATATGATTAATATGATTAAAAAAATGTGTGGCCAATAATATATATTATTGAATTCAAACCAAAATTTAATTTTCAATCAAAATAAGTTTTGAAACAGTTGTGGTGTAAACTGGACATACATAATAAAAAAATTACATAATTTTTCTAGCCTTACACTTTTTTAACAAATTAGCATCATTACATTAATCCGCTCATATTCTACAAAATTTAAAAATAAATTAAATTTCCTATAAGTATAATAATTGAAAGTAAATTGTATAATGTATATAATAAAATGTGCCGATCATTGATTCATAATTTCTAATCAAAGCTCAATGAAATAAAACATAAAATTTCCAATTGTAAATTTTTAGTCCATCATTTCTTAAGTTTAATAAATTTAACTTAAAAAAATCTGTAAAATAATGTTATTTCTTAACAAATCAATTCGTAATAAACAAAAATACCTATAATTATGTTGTTAAATTTTGCCCAGTATGATGCCAAATCAATTAAATGGATCATAAAATACATATTTCTATACATTTTTTTTTAATTTTATTGTTATTTGGTGTTACTTTTTTTTATTATTTATTTTCCGTAGTAAATATTATGTATTTTTCATAATAACATCTTACAGCGAATCAATATACAATAAAAAAATGAGATCGAAATTTATATAACCTTTTTTTTTTTGGTAGGCAGTATCCATTTAAAATTTAATCAAGAATTTGCCACTTTTTGATTACATATTACTTAATCGAATTTAATTTAATAATTTTTAGGATAATCATCGTATATTCTTTTTTTTTAATAACAAAAAATTTAATTCAAGGCAATAAAGAAATTAAAACTCTTAATTTTTCACTGCTAAAGAAAATAATTCATTTTGTGAAAAAAAGAAAAATAAGAGCGATTCTGTATTGATGAATTTTGGATAAATTTTAACAACATTTTATTTTTCATACTCGCTAATAACTTGACTGATATCATGTTTATTAAAGAATTTTTAGTTAACACTAGATGAATTCTCATAATATATGGATATAAACTTATTTTTTTTAAATCATTTGTTTCACTTATTTTGAAACTTAATACTTCCTACGACAACTTAGTAAAGTAATTCCTTGTATGAATTATTAGACGATTTAGTATGAAAAAATGTACTAAGCGCTCGGAAGGTAAATTCATTTTGTAGCACCGAATAATTTAGTTTATTTATATAGGATAAACCTTTTAATTCTTATTTTATGGTTTCTACAAAACAAATTTAAAATATGCATAAATTAATATAACCAGTAACCAGTTCTTAAAGATGACAAATTAATTCTTGTAAATCCACAGAGCTTCCATTTAAATAAAAATGTTTATAAATATTTTAAATTCTAATCTTAAATTACTCACTGAATTACACTGAATTAAAACTATATGCTTGATCGATTTTATAATTATTTATTTTTAATTTAAAACAGCATTAAATCAGGTGAAATACATTCTTAATTTTTATTTATATAAAAAAAAAAAATCTTGATCCATTAATTATTTTAACGAGCTTAAAATCTCACGTTCATTTTAAATAATTTAGATAATATTTTCAAGAATTTTCTAATTTTAAAATTTTGTAATTGCTCTTTTAAATTACAAATAAATATAACAAGTTTTAAAAGCACAATATGCAAAATGTTTTGGCCCTTTTCTATCTTTAATATTTTTATACTTTTTAAGGAATTCAAACTGTATTTTACTGTACAAATATTTTTCTAATGAAACCAAATCCAATTTTTCTCGAATTTTTAAACATTTTCATTATAAGTTCATTCAATTATATTAACTTAATTTTCAATTCAAAAATTTTACTATAATATTGAATAATATGAGATTGTATAAAATTGATAATAATAAATAAAAGATTTTTAACAATAAAGCTGTAGAAGCTGTTTTTACCTAAGTGGTTTATGCGATACTATAAAAACTTTATAATAAAGCTTTGATATATATTATTATGCAAATTTTGCAATTAATTTGCAATATGTAATCTGTTACAATTTATTAATATATACATATATAACATTAAAAAAAAAATACAACAGCTTGCGAAAAAAAAAATATCTGTCTAGGAGGCAAAATATTATAAATATTTTCAAAATTCTTTTCTTGACTCATTTACAAAAGTAAATTGATTACAAAATCGCGAAAACATGTCATTAATATATGTTTCATAATTACATGTTATATTTTTTTCAGTTGTATTATTTACCTTTTAGTTGGCGTTTATAAATTTTTCATGTTTAAAAATAAAAGTTATTTGAACAAATTTAATGAAAAGAAAAGTTATCTGCTTAAGTCTTTTGTTTTGGAATATGTACACGATTATCGGCTTAGAAATTCAGTGACATTTGTTGAATTCAAAATCATCCAACAAAAAGTGCAGGCTTTTAAGTGTTAATTTTTCAGATTGAATACTCCTTGGTCATATGTTTTTGTTTCAAGTCCCAGTTTTACTTCCCGACAATATTTTCTTTTAACTTTTTCAATTAATATCGGCAAGTAAGGTTGGGGTGACAAGCCAGAAATAATGAGACTTTTCTTTATTATATGTTAATATTTAATTTAATTTATATAAAAGGTACAATTTGAAAATTTCTAAGGTTTATGATGAAAAAAATATTCTCAATGTCGTTCCTGTATATTATGATAAAATAAAACTTCCATACGGCTGTAAATTAATTTCAAAGTCCACTTAAACTAACATAACAAAGGTTGTGTTATGCAAAAAATTATTAACAGCAACTTCATGCTAGCATTATATTATCTTTCAATAAATGATAAAATATAGTTTTTTTAATTTATTCTCATCTGAAAACCAAAAGAAAATTAACAACTTTTCCATATATCTAACAGCATGAATTAAATTGAAGAAAAAAAATATTGTATGCACAGGTGTGGTCATTCATTCTTTTTTTGTTTGCAATTTATGTTTAATATAATTTAATAACATTTTTCTTATACAAAAATTGTAAATACAAGTGTAACGAGTAAACTAATTGCTTAATTTATAGTTAATTTAACTCAATGAAAACTCAATGAAAAAGTAAATCACAATTTTGGTTACATGTTTGTGTATACATTAGGGTGGTCCTTATTATGGATTTATCCGAATTTTTTTACTCCCAGGGGCTTAAATGGTTCCAAATACATAAAAAATAATTGCCTCAAAATTCTAGCTCTTAATATTAACTTTAAGATAGTCCGCATTCCAGTCAAAGTTTCTCATATAAATAACATGGAAAAAATTTCATTTGTTCTTTAGAATTCCGTAGCTCTGCGACAAATGAATCAAAAGTAATTAATTGCGTCATGTTTATTGTAAATTAAACGCTCTACAAAAAAGGTCTTTTATTATTTTTCGCTAAATCTATTGGCTTAAGAGTTATTCGAGCTCAAAGTTTAATTATTATATAATTATTAATATTATCAAGTATAATTATATATTTATTTATTTTATAAAATATAAAAAAAATTTCTTATAAAATTATTATTTATGGTCAAAAAAAGCGAATACAATCTTATTCTTGGAATTGTGGTTAATATGTGTGATTTTTCAATTAATAAAACAGACAGTCCTTAGAGTTTGAAAATAATAAAATAGAAGTACAGGTGAAATATGATTTAACTTTGAGCTCGAATAACTCTTAAGCCAATAGATTTAGCGAAAAATAATAAAATACCTTTTTTGTAGGGCGTTAAATTTACAATAAACATGACGCAATTAATTACTTTTGATCCATTTGTCGCAGAGCTACGGAATTCTAAAGAACAAATGAAATTTTTCCCATGTTATTTATATGAAAAACTTTGACTGGAATGCCGACTATCTTAAAGTTAATATTAAGAGCTAGAATTTTAAGGCAATTATTTTTTATGTATTTGAAACCATTTAAGCCCCTGGGAGCAAAGAAATTCGGATAAATCCATAATAAGGACCACCCTAATATACATATGTATATAATATACACATGTATATACATGTAACCAGTATATATATATCATACAATTTAGAGATTTTGAGATTTTACTATAATAAACATACATAGTAAAATAAAATAATAAATTAATTTAATATTTTATTGAAAAAGTACACAATTCTGGAAAGTCATGGAAAAAAGAATTCTCAATTCTTTGGATTCTTGTAATTTACAATTTTACATTTAAAACAGTTTCAATGAAACCAAGTTAATGAATAAGGCAAACGTAATCAACACACTTTTGTAGCTAAAATTAATCAATTATTGAAAATATATAATAAAAATAAATCAATTCCACGGCCTAATCAAACAATAATATTGCAAGAAAAAAAAACATACAAAAATTAAGGTTAAATCCATTACAAAAGCTAATATTTGTTAAATGAAAAATTTTAATTTAATTGAAAAAAATAAAAATATTAAATAACAATTAAATAAATTTTCCTATTATTGGGAAATATTAATAATTTATGATAGTTTTAAATAAATTCAAATTAATATTTATAAAATTATTGTATAAATAATAAATAAAAATAAAAAATAATAGTTATAATGTAATGGAAAACCTTACGGAAAAAAAAACTTAACAAAGAAAACTTTATTGATTCAAACGTGGGAGAAAAATGTTTTCAATAAAATTCAGATTTTAAAATTATAGCTAATAATAATTATGGGAAAATAAATCTATTTTCATTTTTATTTTCTTATAAAATTGTTTAAAACTGTTTTGCTTTTGATATTAACAAAAATGCAATTAACATTAACTTCAATTTAAAAGTAAACTAAAAACAATCCAAGAGAACATCAGAACTAATGGCACTTATATGAGCGTATAATAGTTATAATCAATTTAGCCGAGTGTAGTGTCTAATTAACGATAACGAAAAATCTTATTTCCTTAATTTTTTTCACAATTCAATGCAATGATGATTTTATTTTCATTTCATAATATATAATTTTCTTTCTTTTAAGATCTAAGTGTTAAAGAAGTTGCAATTTATTTCTCATTGAAAATGGGCAAATTTAATTTGCATAGTCTTTAAATAAAATTGCTTGCTTCTAGTCAATAATCACCAAAGCGTGACAAAATCAGTGAAATTGAATTGTATAAAAACTTTAATCATCTTTAATATTTACTTCATATTTTATACGGAAGTATTGCTGGTATTGTAAAATATAATGATAAAATATGCATTTTTTAAGTTTTTCACAGTAAACTTTTTTTTTGGATTTGAAATGTTTACTACTTTTATTACAACAAACAAAGTTACCTAATATGGTGTTCGCATTAGGAGAATATTAGTGGAATATGCTGTTATCCGGAATATTTCAGGAATATGAACTGGATTTTTCATATAAAAAAATATTCCGGAATTTGTATATTCCACTTTCATATTCTAGTTTGTCAGGGTTAGAATTCTACATTTCTAGTCATTTTCACTCATTTTTTGAAATTTTGTTATAGTTGGCAACAATTTTTTTGTCAAATTCGAGTCAAAATGAAAAAAAAACAAAATAAAATTGATAACAAGCGAGATAAAAAGTCAAAATTTTCAACAACAAATTTTTTCTCTTTCTCAATTTTTTTTTTCACACCATCAAATTCCAGTTCTCATCAAATTTTGTAATGCGAACGGCAATTTGTTTTCCGGAATCTAAGTGGAATTCAAATTATAATGCGAACAAGGTATAATGTAAAATATAATTTAGAGGAAAATTACAATATTTTTTCAAATTGATTTTTATATTTATTTGCCATAATTAATTTTTAATGTGTTTCAGCATAAACTACAGTCGACTGAAATTAATTTCAATTTACAATACCAAATCATTACATTAGTATGTAAAGTATATGACTGATAGATTAATAAATAAATAAATTATTACATTTATATGTATTATTAATATCATAGAAATTACCTGGAATAAACAAATTGCACATTATATACACTGCTAGACTTCTTCTCAGACTCTAGGCTAAGTTTTTGTTTATATCAAGAAATCGAAATTTTTTTAATTAATATTGCTTTATTTATGATAGCGTAACGAAAATCTTAAATTGTAAATTGTAAGTAATAAAATCAGCAATGAAAATTAATTTTATATAAACCATACATATATTTCAGCTTTTACAAATTAAATCATTTATTTAGGAATTATAATTTTTTAATTGAATTAAATTCAACCAAAACAAATTATTGCAATGGATATTTTAAATTCTAGTTTAAAAGCTATTTTATACAGTTCTATTAAATTAACACCATTAAATTGTATTGCATAAAAGTTAAAAATAAAAATATATAAGTTGTTTAAAGCGCCACAAAAGAACTAACAACAATTTTCGAAAATTATATAACTTATAAATAAAAATAATTAAATTTATATAGTTATATATATTGTTTGTACAAGTTAAATAAATTTTCATTAAATAGAAATGTTTGTAATAAATTTTTTTTATATTGATTCACGGTTAAATCCTTTATTTTAACAAAAATAATAAAATATACTAAATATATTTGATTGAAGAAAAGGATTTGGTTACTTAGTTAAAAATTGTATTTATATTTAATTTTTACAGCCCAGTTGAATTTTACATATATGTTTAGTTATGTTAAATTATTCTATACGCTTTATAAACACTGTTTTTACATTAAATATTAGTATACATTTTATATACATTTGTATACATACATTTGTACAATAGCATAAAATATATCTTATGCGACTATTTATTAAATGTTTTATTGTTATTCTATGCCCACATTTAATAATGTAAAAACAAATTTATACCATAATATGAAATTTTTTCGACATAGAAAAAACAATGGAACATTAAAATTATTCAACTTCGTAAAAATGATAAAAACAATTGTTAATTAATAAAATTTATACGTAGAATATTTAATGGCACAAAAATATTATTTATGGGATTTTCAAATGCACTAGGTCAAGGTGAAATATATTTATAAGCGACTCGATTTAAATATTTTTTTCATTTAAACAAAATATTATTATTAAAAAATTATCATCGAATATACACATATATATATAATTATTATATTTTTGTAGATAACAGAAAATATTCGTGACAAAATGTCAAAAAATAAAAATTTAATTTTTATCTTTAAAATTAAAATTACGAAAAATAAAATTGTAATTGAATTAGCCAGATAAGCACAATGTAAGTATATAAAATTCTGATGAAACTTTTACTATGGACCTGCTGCATTGCATTGTATGTATTAAATATTTTTTTCTAATATTTTTTTTTTTAATTTTTGTTTAAAAAATCAAATTTAAATTCAATTAAAATATTACATAAAGATATAATATTCTGCCTGCATGAAGTCCCATAAACAATAATAATAACATCATTATATCATATTCAGATAATTGGAAAAATATTCACGTTTCAAGTGAAAATTTTGAAACAAATTTATTAAAATAATATCCCTTAATTGATTATTAACTTTTATAAAAACGTGAATATTTTTTTTTTTTTTGAAAACAAATTATAATACTATACTATGTAATATATGTACTGTATGTGTATTGTATACTTTGTTTGGAGGGATAATTGATTAAAATCATTATCACATTTGAGTAATTTAATTTTGGGTTAAATTTTGTTTTACATATAAAATCTTTTATTCATTAAGTCCCTTGTAGTTGTAAGTTGTAAATATATATGATGAAAATTAATAGAAAAAATATTTTCCTAGCTAACACGTAAATGTCAAAATCTTAGTGGGTTAAATGAATGAGAATCTAAATCTTCTTTAAACGAAAAAAAAATATATTAAAAAACATAGCTTGATAAAATACTATCTCTTAGAAAATAGTACAACACAGAATTAATGCAATTAATGTATAAAATTTTATATGTAGGCTGTATAATTGCATTAAATGTATTCACATAATGCTAAGCAATCTACTAAACTTGTTTTTAACAACGATTTTATTACATTTAATGGTTATTTTATAATCGATTCAGTGATCAAACAGATTATGTTTTTTTTTATTTTATGTTAATAATGTAGGAAACGAAACATCAGTTTTAGCTTCGGAATTAAATTTTCCCATGTGCTGCAACTGGATAAATAATGAACATAATATATATTTATAAAATTGTTAGGCGGATTAAATTTTTTTTTTAAATCAAATATTAAAATATATAATATGGCTATAGTGTGAGCATGTGTTTTGAGAAATTGTGAGAACTCTACTATTTAAAAACGTTGTTATAAATAAATTCAAATAATAAACATAAAAAAATATTAATGTTATATAGAGTAATATTCATATATGTAAGAATACAATAATGTAAAATTTAGGACTCAGACCGTAACGTCGTGGTTCGTCATCATGATTAAAGATTAATTTTTTTCACGTATAAGAGTCTTAATATTGCTTATCTTGTAGAAACAGGTTTGAAAATATTTTAATTTCCTACATTTCCTTTTTCCAAAAATTATATTAAAAATAAACTCTCTATTAATGCCACCCAACGAAGGTTGCATGCATTGAATTTATAACTTTTATTTGTCCTTTTAAAATGTCAGTTAATTTTTTAATTTTGTTACCAAAATTTTTCATAATTCCAATACAACATTATATTGCCTCAAGTTAAAATAATATTTTCGGGAAATATAAATTTTTTATCTGTCTATATTATTTAATATAATTTTTAATGTTAATGTTAATAGTTTGACCAGAACAAAAATTGAACTTGAATTACAAAATAATTGTAACTACGGACAATTAAGATCAAATTAACAAAAAGTTGATATCTTAAAAAAAAAATATTTAAACTTAACATTGAGCATTATATCACAACATAACAGATATTTTAATGGAATCATTAAACATTTATTGACCACAAACAAATTAGCCATTTAAATTAAAATTATTTATGAGTGAATTTTAACGATTTTTTTTGAATTTATGTCATCTTTCTAATTTTAATTGACTTTTATTTTAACATGAACATTAATTTAATTGTAAGCAATTTGTTTCGTTTTTTTTTCATATTAATGTTTTCTAATTTGATTTTAAAAAATTGAATTCGCTTTATGACCGACATATTAAGTGTTGTTAACTGTTTTACATAGAATTTAACATTTTTTTAAAAGTTGTTAACAATCAGTCTCTGTTGAATGCAACTAAGTAAATTTATAGCTCTTCTTAATTTAAAGTTAGTGTTCCTAAATATACTACATAGATATATTGTAAATTATTTATAAATAAATAAAAAAAATGGAATGATTTATGCAATTGAACTCATTAAAAGTAAAGATTAAAAAAATATGTTTATCCAAATTTTTATTTTTTCCATTTTTAGTATACTTTCAAGGAAAATACAACTGAACATTTTGTCTTGAATTTTCTAATGTCTAGTTTTCGTAAATTACCCACACTTTATTTAAGAAAATATTAGAGGGCAAAACCTTGATTCTATTCATTTTCTTACAGAATTGTACAAGAAGTTTCCCACCCTCATTACTTTATTCAAAATTGGTTTTTTTAAAAAATTAATATTATAAAATAAGTAAACAGTAAAATAGTAAAAAAAAATTCATTCATAATTTTACAAACTATATTGTTTTTTTAATACTTATTTAAAAATAAATAAAATTTAATTTATATCTCAGAAAATTTATTTATTTATTATTTTTATAATGCATATTTTTTACTGATAAAATCTTCATCAAGGCGGGAAAATGAAAAACTTCATAAATGTCCAATATGACTCAAGACACATACATAAAAATATTAACGCTGAGAAATTTTTACTTTGTTTGGATTACATTAAATTTCGCCATAAAATTTAAAATTATATTTTAAAAACAAACAGCGAACTTTCTTGCTTCTCTTGACTCTAAAAAGAAAATTTTTTTGTTTGAAAAATGAAAGACTAAAGCAGCGAACTTTTTATTATATTATTTTTATATTAAAAAATTTGTTTGTACAAATTTTTTTTAAACCCTAGTAAGTAAATTCATCACAAATAAATTGATTCAAAATCGCAAAAATAAAATTATTTATTTAGGAAATTTTTTTTATTGAATTGATTTTATTCTACATTATACATCAAAAAACTATCATCATTTATAGAAATTTTCAGTAAATAAAATGTCTATTCAAAAAAATTTCGTGTTAAAATTAATTTTAAACTTTTTCTCATTATTTTCTGGCGACCTAAATTAAATTTCTCGTCATCAAATTATACGAGGTGTATTTGAGAAGTTTGTTTTGAAGTTTGTAATATTTCTTAACATATTTTGTTACATTTATCCATGTCTGAAAAAAAAATAAAATGTTTTTCAAACGAAAAAAGCTTAAAACTATGAACAAATATGTAATTTAGAAGCTCAATTTTAAAATCTGAAATAATTTCCATTGACGAAATTTTTAGGACTTATCATCACCTTTAAGTCAGATTATATGTTAAAAAAAATATATATATATTTTTGCAAATAAATTTATAATTACATAATTTGTTGAATTAATATACATATTTATGTACAGCTCTATTAACAACATTAAAATTTTTCTAATTTTAAAAATATTTCATGATTTAATAACTTAACACCTTAGAAAATTTTAATCGATAATTTTAACCCTGACCCCAAGTTTGATTTTGATATCATAAATTTAAGAAATTTTTAATTTTTTATCAATTTAACCACACCACTATTAACTCTTCAAATAAATTTATAATGCGTAAAAAAAAAGTAATTTATCGGTTTCCTTTCGAAAATATTATATCCGAATTAATGATGAATTTTAAGTTATACAAATTTATTTAATTTAGAAATATTTTATCGCATTAATTTGTTTAAACATTCAAGATTATAAAATAATTTTTTTGCTGAGTTAAATATTATTTTGAAATAATATAAAATTTTACTTTATTGATAAAGAAAAATTATATTCTATCTATATAACGTTTTCCAGCAATAGATTTCATAGAAAATACTTATTTTTTTAAACTATTTTATTTAATACACAAACTCTGTGCAGTTGTGCAAACGTACGAATTCTTTTTAAAATAGTTTGAACATTTAATATCAACACCTTGCAAGAATAAATTTTTCTTTTTGACTTTTTAAGGCTCTTCGATAAAAAACATCTTTCTTAAAAAAATTGATTTTTTTGAGTAATAAAATCGTGTAAATTAAATTTTTTTAATTTTATTTTTAATTCCTAACTCGAATACACTTCTTTAACAGAAGCAATAGTGTCAACTTCTAATTCGACGTGTCCGAAGAGTACTATGGTAAATTGACATACAATAGAAACCGATTTATATTATCTACGATTTTGGTTCATACTGACGTTCCTTTTAAAATAAAACATATTCAAAATAATAAAAATATTTCTATTGTAAGTAAAATCGACGTACGAGCTGAATTGTATACTCATGTACAAGCCCACTTTCCATCAGTCAAAAATTGTAAATGAAAATACGATCAGTAAAAAATAAAAAATAAATTATTTTATCATGAGATAGAATTAATGAATGCTATAACTTGTCGTTTTTGTAATCTCAAACTTCCGTTAACCACCAACTTGCGATATTGGCACGAAATTCAGCACTGTCGTATGTGAAAATGCGATTTTATTGTGCTTTGTTTTGTTAGACGTGAATAAAGATACGATGTCAACCGTACTTAATATCGTCAACTTACGATATTAATCGGCAGAAAAAAATTTGCAATTATCGTTTATCCATTTAGGCAATGTTATTAAATCAAGCGATCATCGTAAAAACTTAAAAATGTGAAATTTAGATAGAAATTTTCAAATTTTCCAATAAATTTTAATTGTTAAAAATATAATATAATTTTTTTCATAAAACCATGTAAAAAAAATGAGGACCTTTGAAGAAAAATTTTAAAACAAACAGTTTTTTGGTTCCTATGAAAACTAGTGATTTTGAGATACGATAGTAGTCTTCGTACCCATCGAATTATACTTCCACCAGGCAAACTTTAATTCCAAAAAATTATCAATTTTAAAAATATAAAAAAATTAAGAAAAAAAAAAATTTTAGGTTTTCGGTAAACAAAATAAAACATCTAATAAATAATAAAATTGTTTAATTTTACACTGTGTGATACCGATAGATTAAATTTTAATTAGATCAAAAAGTCTTTAAATACAAAACAAGATTTATTTTATTACACAATAAATTATAATAAAGAATTAATTTTTCATTGAATTATTACTTACTTAAGCTTTATGTTTATTTATTATCCCAACTACAATTATTGTAATATCAATTTGATATTACAATAATTGTAGTAGGGCTATCAATTACTATTTTTCTATTTATAAATATAATTCACAATAATCTATATAGAAATTTATCTAGAGTTTGAATTAGACATATAGCAAAACTATCTACCATTCAAGATTCTATTCAGTTCTTTATTTCACTATACAAAATAATTTCACTTTCTCCTTTTACTTGTATTTTGAAGTTAAAAGATTATTCTGTCTGCAATTAAATATTATTTTAATTATAAAATTAAATTAAATTAAATATTCTTGGGAAAAATTTTGAACTCTTTTCTATAACTGAAAACCTTTAAACGAGGTTCAAATGGACTTGCAACATTATAATAATAATGATAACTTCTACTGAGATACTGCGATATAATGGAAGAATACAATATTGTCGGTTTTAATAATATTTAGCGACGATATTAGGTATAAAATATTTTCTTTAGATTTTTTGACGTGATTAATTTTCATTTCCTAAATACAAATTAGATCAGCAAAAAACTTTGTTTTTCATAAACATTCAGTTTATCTGTATAAAATGCAATTATTTTTTTTAAAATTGCGAAAATTTTCTATTTCGAAATATACCTACATTTTTAAATTTTTTTGGTCTTTAATTAGCAAATTCGTGATTTATACTTTGAATTAATTAATTATTATAATTGATTGATTGATGATTATACTTTCTTTTCTTTTCATGATGTAGTTTCTTTTATAATTTTCACAAAATTTAGAAATAGTCTTGAATCCCTTGAAGCAAAATTTCCAATTTTAAACTGAATTATTTTTTACCAATTTAAAATTTCAAATATTTCAATGACAGACTTTGTATTCGAGTTGTCAAAAATTTTCAATTAACTCAATGCAACTTAATTTATTGATAACAATATAATAATTTAATTACATGATGATGACTAATGAAATCTCAGGATATTTCGTAAAAAAAAAATTAAACCTAACAATAGTGGTGTATAATATAATTGACTTTTAAGAAATTTAATGAAACTATTCACTATGCATTTATTGCACATCTTCTTCTATTTGTTATTTCTTCTTTTTCAAATACTTGGATATTAAAAAAAAAAAAATTATAAAATTTAATAAGTTTTCATTCATATTATTAGGTAATCTAAAAATCTTTCAAAAGCAAAAAAAATGATATAATAAATTTTCTTTGTGTTTGCAAACTTTTAACGTCATTGTAATATATGTTATGGTTATGATAAAAGAATATGATTGATGGATATGGTACTTCATTTTTCAATATTTCAAGATTAAAACAAAAATTTTTTGATCTCAATGATTTTTAGAAAGTTTTTATTATTAATTTTTTTTTTTTAATTTAAGAAAACAATATAAAATCTTACTAAATAACAAGCCTAAAAAACAATTCATATTCTACGCTGACGATTTAAATATTCAATGAATTTCGCAAATAGTATTTTACTAACATGTATTCGAATCGCCTAAGGTTAATATATGATTTGCATATCAGAATATTGTTTTTAGTTCTTAACTTTTTCATACTTCAATATTAAAATTAGGTATATTAGCATAAAACTTCCTTTTTTTCTTCTCTACTCTTCAAGAAAAAAAAAGACTTATTTTTTTTGGGTCAGTTTAAAACTTTTTTTTTATCATGTTTTATGTATTTTCAGTTACAATAAGTTAATGAACTAATTAAAAATGTCGACTTAATAATTTCTTGAGAATTCATGATAAAATTTTTAAAAATGTTTTATTCATTTAAAAAAATAAAAGGTTTACCGATATAATAATGGATTTACTATAAGCATGTTAAGAGGTCAGTAACTTGAGTATAATTTGTAGAGTTCTTATAAAATTGTCAATGTGTCTCTTACTATAAGATTTCCACATTCAAGTAGAGCAAAGGAATGAACAAAAGATTAAGACTTAAAATGTCGTTACATTATTTTGTAAAGTTTTTAAATTTATTAAAATATTAAATGACGGTCAAATTTAATTTCGTATCTTTTTTTTTCGTACATTATAGTCATATTTGAATTTTTTCAATGTGTCAAACATTATAAGCCTAGAAAACTTTTAATATTAACATTATTGAATAAAATTATACATTTACATCGTAGTGATTTTTAAGTTAAAAACTTAAATCAGAATAAATTTCATCAAAAGTTTTAATTGAAGCAATAAGCTGACGCCAATCACTATATAAACTATATAGTGATGAGTTTTAACCTTGACTGTCTGCGCTATTATCTGAAAAAATATACATTAAATAAAAATAAAATACTTTTGTTTAATTTATTTTGTATAGATATTAAATTGGAAATTTCGCATGACAATTTCCATTTTACTTTTATGAATACTCACAATATTATATGTATGTAAAAAAAAGTATTCTAAATTCAATGGAACCATTAAATGAATGGAAAATTTAAATTTTCACAACATCAAAATGTAATCCATACTAGGTGATTAAAAATGAATTTAAGCGTGAAAAATGAGGGTACTAAACTATATATAATTCACAATGAATTTAATTTATTTACTCTTTTTTTTTTTTTCAATGCAACTGTTTAAAAAATATTCACCACAATAAATTAATCACTTCGTTTTCTATAAGACTGTATTATATTGTAGTAGGCACACGGTGAAAGCTTCCCCTTTTTAATATCCTTTCTATATACGTTTTTAATCATTTCGGATGGAAATTGAGAAACAAATTACATTATCACAAGAACTTGCTGAATTTTTATTCAACCGAATAGATGTTCAGATTAATCTTTTAGATAATTGAAATTCATATATTTACTATATACCTTATTAATAGGCAGAATTCTCAAAAACGTTACAAAAACTAACGTGAAAGCTATAACACCGTTTCCACTGAACTCAAAATTTATATAAAGTCATCAAATGTCACTATTATTGAATCAATCAATAATTTAAATCTTATATAAAATATTCACATTTAAATTATAATTGGACATATTAGATGTATATGTATGTTAAAAAATTTTGCATAAGAATTCCTATAAAATAATTTTAACATTCAAATTCAATTTTTGTAACTTTGGTATTACATAATTTTTGCTTTTTTTTTCATTTTTGAATGAACATCGGACAGCCTAAAATTGACATTAGGATAAATACCAAATTTAGAGATATAAAAAAATTAATGTTAGTTTGTATAATATATTTTTGTTATAAAAAAAAACATGAAAAAAAATAAACATGTAATGTTTGATAAAATTGACATAGGAAATCTTTTGAAGAGAATTTATCTGAAAATAAAAATATTTGAAATTTTTTTTTTTTATATTATTACATTGCATTTACAAAATTCGATTTTTTTTTTTTAATTCAGAAAACATGTTGTGCATTAAAGATTATCTATTTATTAATTTTTTTTATTTTTTACCAAAAAAAAATAAAGTTAGTGGGTACCAATACAAAATTTCATGCGGAGCGGCTAAGTAAAAAAGTAAAAAAAAAAAAAAAAATTAAATGTAAAATTCACATAAAAATAAAATTCATTTTCGCAACTAACGCACCTTCATTTCAGTTTTGTAAAATATTTGTTCACTGAAGCTTCAATACATGCAATTTCATTTTAATTTAATTTTGTTTTTTTATTTCTTGTGGAAAATTATAGATTTCTTATTAAAATAAATATTCATAAAATGAGGAAATATGCCTGAATGAAAAAAGGTGTAGTTCGAAATTGTATAAAAAAGTAAAATAAATAAATTGAAATATTATGTTTATTTAATCTAATGATAGGTTTTAATAATTTTATTTTATAATTTGTATTTTGACATTTGTTTTCTTGTAAATATGATTTTGTACGTTGTTTCTCGGTGATCTGGCGAGTGTAATGAACCCAGAGATATGTAGGTAAGCGAAGGTTATGTAACCATCTCATATGCTCACAAAGAAACAAAATTTACCCCAGCTATTAAGGTCGTCAGTCCTTGAAATGATTCATGTCTTCTTCATGTGCATTTGTAGCAGCCAAGGCGGTGATCAGTGACATGAATTCTGGCTGGTGAATAAAATTTAAAATTCACTCATTATCTTAAAATTATTTCTATGAATTTAGAAAATCAGATTTGAGAGAAATATTTTGAGAACCTTTAAACTATATTTCCTAAAAATCTAATTGTATAGCAAAGAAAATAATTTCTATTATCTAATATTTTCAATTCACCCTATTTTCTAATAATAATTTTAAAAATAATAACATTTTTATATAAATAATGACGTTACCACATGCTAACTATATGTTCATATAACCAACATACGTATATGATGTACTCTTTTCTTTTGAATTTAATGCAATAATTATTGCTTAGCTAAACTAAAGTACCATACCATATAAATGAATGAAAATAATACTTTTAAATTAAGAGTTTTCCATTTTTTTATTTTTTTTTTTAAAAGCGCTCATATTATTATTATCATATTATTTTATAGTGAAAAAGATTAGAAAATAATATGAAAACATGTATGTATGTAGGTTGGAAATCTTATAGAAAAAGTAGTGTTCACTGTGCATTCAATTTTTTAATTTTTTTTTTGTATTTTCGTAAACTCAATGTACATTTAATTGGCATGATAAAATCAAAGCAATTGAATTTAATCAAATACGAAAAGTGAACATGAAAATAATGGAGAATTTTTTTTTATTTTTAAATATTAAATGCTTGTTTTTATTGTATATATTTCAATAAAACTATATAAAATTTTTTTTTTATTTTTATAATTTTATCATGTTAAAAATCTTTTATTGCATTTTATTTGTGTATATCCTTTATGAAAGAGAGACCATGTTAAGCTGCATTCAAATAAAACCGTTTAAAAATATATTTTTGGATTAATGTAAGGAAAGCTTATAGATTGTATAATAAATTAGTTTCCCAGAAGTTATAGTACCTACATTTATTTTTGTTATGTATATGAGATATATGCGGAATAACTAATAAAACCTTTTCACATGGTCTCAATGTTTTATGATTAGCAGAGACTGCATGCGAAGCATTTAAAAAGAAATTAGATCGAATGATTATTAGCAACTTTTATTATTTAATTTTGTAATATATTACTCAGTAATTTCTTATCGGTGTGAAATTGAGCAAAATTTTTGTATCTTTCGTTGAATTCAAAATTAGCCAGATATTCCTTATTTTTTTTCTTTTTTTTTTGTAACAAATATATGATTTACATTTCCGGCTTGATCATAAAAACGTGATAACGTGATTATTCACCAAAATTTAGACCTGAGATATTTGTTATTTAAAAAACAATTTCAAGTAAAAATTATTCATTTTTTTCTTGCCATAATAAAAAAAATAAAATTATAATAATTCATGCATTTTTGCACGACAAAATTAATCTTATTTGATATATATATATTTTTCTTTGAGAAAATTTAAAAAAAAACAATCAGAAGAAAATTATGTGTACGTAAGTATGGAGTTTTTTTTTATATTAAGGTGTGAATGATTGAATAAGTTTTCAAGCAAAGTTCATATAATTAGTATAATTTTCAAAATAAAGAAATATTCTTGTTATTCAATTCATTTACACTTCACCGTATGGTAATTTTATGCTATAAATTTGAAATTTGATATTATGTATAGTTGGATATAGTTCATTATTATCATATGGATTACTTTTCTAAACAAATCTATACTTATGAATCAGAGAACTTTAATTAAATATGAGCTAAACATGATTATAAACAAATTGGAAATACCTTTTTAGGAAAATAAAAAAAAAAAAACAAATATGTAAATAAAATAATTATAAAAACATTATAAAGAAAAAATAAGATTACATGTTTTACGGAAATTAAAGCTTTGAATATTAATTGGAAAACTACGCTGTACATTCTTAACCACTTGTTTGTGTTATTCAAATGAAAGCAATAGCAATAGATAGGTTTTAAAAATAGAATTATTGGTAACATTTGAAAGGAAATTAAAATCAAAATTATTTATAAATAAAATAAACTAAAGACGCCAAAATAAGTTAATGAAAAAATTATCATTTTTGCACTGATCTTTTCAGATTCGAAACGGCGGTCTAGCTTTGAGGTTTTTTATAAACGTATTAACATAGTTTTTGTGACAATCTGATAATTTTTCTTCAACTCTTTTACTATAAAATAAATAGAATTGAAAAATAGATAAATTTATTACATAAAGACGAAATAAATTTCAATCCTTAACAACATCTAGTTCAATCTCAGGAAGGGATGAAATTCAGTTGGCAAGGTTTATCAAACCAAGATTTACTTACTGCTCTATATTGATTAATTCATTCATTCGAACATAAAATTTGTGATTTAAGCTCATCTCTTTATAAACATTAATCCGGAATCCATCTCCAATTCTCCACCTATGAATTCACAAGAACTTAAGTATAATATTGAATCTCTAACTGTGTACACATAAGTTATTCATATAGTTCATATGAAATTGAAATCTCTTGCTTGTTTACATAAGCAAAATCGCGACATCAGCGCAGAAAAACTTGACAACGAAAAAAATACAATAAATTTTGAATTTTTTTTCCCCATTTAATAAGATGTAATATTTAAAAAAAAAATAAATAAAAATTGCTCTAATTCAAATTTTTTATTTTCGTTTTTAAATATAATTCGGATATAATTTTTTTTTTGTTCCAAAGTGCACTTCATATACTTTCGCTCTCTTATCTTTTATTTTTTATCATATTTATTCAAAAAAATATTCCATCAGCTTAATTCGCCTCTGCACAATTTCTGCAGATTTAATTATTTTTTCTATCTGCAAAAAGAGATCATTTCAAAAGTAATTTGTGTTTTGTTTTGTTTTCTCATTCATTGAAAGCTTTTGTTTATTATTATTTTTGGTTGGTGATTTCAGAAAAAAAAATTAAACTTTTAAAAAAATGTTTACGACGGTGAAAAAAAAGATACACACAACTTTTTAATTTAGTTTACAGAAAATAACGAAAGAAACCGGGTGCATGTTACGGTGTTTTTTTTTTCTTTTATAAAAAATAATTTTTCTTGTATTTTTATTTACATATGTTAATTAAATTTTTTTCCTTTTTCTAACTTTTATTATTTATTTACAATTTGAAAAAAAAATTTAAATAACAAATTTGTATGTGTCAACAAAAAAAGAAAAAAAAATAAATAAAATTTTTCACATTAAATCGAGAATTGAAATAAATTTTAGTGAAATTTTAACACTTAATTGTGATTTATTTATTTTTAAATTTTTTTTTTTTTTACTTTTAAAATTTTTTATATTTTTATGATTTCAAATGAAATTAAAAAAAAATATCTTAAATCAAAAAAAAAAGAAAAAAAGAAAGTAAAATTTGTTCAAAAGCTTTGAAGCTTCTTTAAAGAAAATAAAAAAAATATTCGACTGAATGAAAATAATTTCGGTGCAAAAAAAAAATTAAATAAAAATAAAAAAAATTAAAAAGTTTTTCAAAAAGAAAAATATCAAAAAATTTAAAAAAATCAAAAAAAATAAAATAAATATTTTTTTTTCAGATTACCACAAAAGAGTTCTTTTTTTTTTTTTAAACACAAAAAGGATTAAAACTTTCTCTCTCTTGGATTAACCAAAAAAAATATTTTGAATGGTCGAGAAAAAAAATTGTAAGTTTCACTTTTACAACATGTGTATAAATCGTGTTCAATAAAAAAAAATTGTTTTTATTTAACTTAAAAACATAATAAACAGTGACAGGTAAAACATGGTCTGCAATTTATCACTTCCTTTAAAAAATATGGTTCAAGTGTTCTCTATATATGTATTCAACTTTAGGGTGAAAGTTTATGCTGCAAGTGAATGATAAAATTGAATGTAGCTAAGAATACTCATTAAAAAAAGACATAACGAATTATAAACTCTCTTTGTAAACAATTCGGTGCTCAAGAATACACAAGGTATCCCATTAAGTCCATTTGGTACAATACATCTTATTTCAAATCAAGATAGAAGAAACGAAATAGTAACAAATAAGATTAATTACAAACATTAGTTGTTCTGTGAAAAATGCGAAATTCACAATCATGTTCATAACTTATTAAATAAAAACCAAATAGCGATATCGGCGACGACTTTTTTCATGGATTTATGCACCTAAATCAACTGTGGATTGGTGTTCGCACCTCTCAACTATGTTTATTTTCTAAACACTGTCTGAGGAAGACATCATCTTGAATTATGTGATATTAATGTCCACTGACCAGGTGATATGATAATTAAAAAAAAAAATAGAAAAAGAAAAGCCCAAATTTGAAGGGAAATTACCGAATCTTAATTTTATGATTCTTGTTTTTATATTTTTCAAGCAAATCTTTACTTTAGATTGTCTTTTTGGTTAAAAAGAATGCACACAACGACAACAAAATTTTGTGTTTTTTTTTCTTTATAATCATAATGATTAATCGATTAAAATATTTGACTATGTTTTACGTAGATTGAAAAAAAAATATTTTTTTAATTTATTTAAGTAGACTATCAAAATTTGTACAAAATAACGTCACCGTCGGCAGTGTTGGCCAGTAGTTCAATAAATTGTGGAATTTTAATTTTTTTAATATAACAACAATTTGGATATATGGTTTAACATTCACCGATGTACTTAGAATATAATTTTTTTTTTGTTTTCAATGGTTGAGAGGTTTCATTCAATTTGAAACGACAACACGAAGCTCTAATGCTAATCCAATAAATATAAGATATTACCGAAAATGGAATAGGCATACTTAAATGAATTTTATTACAATTATTTCCACTTTAGAATTATTTTTTATGTTTTATTTATGTCGGAAGTTGTTATTTTTGAATTTTTATAACAAGAAATAAATATTCAATATTGACCTCTGTTTTTTTTTTTTTTATTATAACATTACATATTAATATTGAAAATATTAAAATTTATTGTAAATGAAATTGACCTTTAATAAAATAAATTTCTTTTTTTAATGTTAAAAATAAAAAATATTAAATTACTGATTTTTTGAGCAGAAAAAAAAAACGATTTAATGAATCTTCATTTTATATGAATTTTATCATAAGCAAACAAATCAATTTTTGAGTCTTATAAACTTATAATTAATTATAGTTGATGCGAAAACCTACGGCCCATCACGAAATTTGTGATAAATTATGAAATTTTTCTTTATTTTCTCAAACAATATTCTCAAAATTTTTTTTCGTCAATTACAAGGCCTAATTTTTAGGCTGTTTTGAATCCAATTTCAATTCCAGTTTTACTTCGCGGAGAAATCAGAAATGATATTTATTTGAAAAAATAATATCATAATTGTAGTTTTTTTTTATGTTGACCCTTATCCATAATACATTTTAATTAGAAAAGGCTCATTATCTTACAACGGTTGCAATCGTTTTTATACTTCTGAAAATTACAAAACTGATCTTATCTCCATCAAGCATACAATATATTCTTTATATCAATAGAACTGCCGACTCCCTTACTTTGATGAAAACCTTCATTAATGCGTATAAAAATTTGTATTTACCCGAATGTGCATTTTTTTTTTTTTTCAAAACATTATATAGCTCTTAATATTTTTCTCCCGCTTTTTTAAAAATTCTACAAAATCCCAAAGCTAAATGTGATCTTTTATTTTTATTATTATACTTTTTTTTCTTAATATTTTCAAATTACGCTTATTTGTTAATTTTTCAGTAGATCAAGTTAAAAATAAAAAAAATTTATTCGGTCGATAACCTTGTTGTACTTTAAAAAATCTTTATTTCATATAAATTTTATACAAAATTTTTTAGTGTAGCTTCTATTGCGTTTGTTTTTTTCAAAGATTCCATTTAATTTTTTTTTCAGTCTTTCTCCGTATTATATACAACAGAAATGATTTTAAAATATCTCTAAGACTTTACATTACGTATAATGATGTCATTTCGATATTTGTGAGTTGATCTAAACTTAAACAGATTCAGATATTTTGTAAATTTTTAATCAGAAATTCTTTCATTTCTTAACTTAATATTGTCTGGAACGTTAGTTACTTTTTCTTAAACAGAAAAAATATTTGTAGGAACTAATTTTTTGATATGCTTTGATCAACATTTTTAATGTATACTTATTTTGAATCAAGTTCAAACACCGCTTATTTCTCGATTTCAGCGAACATATTTACATTAGTAAAATTTGATTAAACTTATATAAAATAATGAATTTATAAACCATATTAAAAAATAGGTATTTAGTTGACAATAAGGACAGTAAAAATTTTGAACATACAAAAGTTTCCGGTACTAATGTTAAAAAGTTTGTTCCTAAACGCTTTAAATTTTTATGTAGTTAGAGTCGAAAAATTTGTAAAATTTTTTATACATATAAACTTAAAAGCTTTGAGTTTCATTAAATACTTTACATTATACATACTTTACATAATATATAAACATACATACTTACAATACTTAGTTTTTGCCTATTAAAAATATAAAAACAAACATATAAAAACGTCACTAAAAGGCATTAAAGATTACTGTGCTCTTTTTGTAAAATGACATAAAAAGGTTAAGAGTTATTATTTATATAATAAATAATAATAATTATTATTATTATTACAACAAAATATTTAATATTTTCAATTCAAAAAAAGTTAATGGTATTTCAACCTTGGTTCAAAAAAAAATAATTAATACAAGTATTTGTACATTAGTATTAAGTATATGTGAATTTTGACTATTAGGCCAGTTAAAAAAATAATATATTAAAAAATGCATTTTTTTTATTCATTGAAAATACAAAACAATGCAATCATTGAAGAAAAAATAATTTAAATTTTAAAATTAATTTCATATTTAGAACTTGATAGGCGCAACATATTGTTACAATCATAATTTGAACAAAGTTTGAGATAATGAGGATGAGAGCTAATGATTAACTGAGTTCCGCAACATGTGTTCTAAAAATACTCCTCATAAATAAAATCTGCACGTCTAATATTTCTTTTTTATGCACTATAAGACTATTGTTCAAAATATATTCAGAACTACTAAACCTATGTGAAACATGTAGTCTAAGTTTAATAGTAGATAAATTACCAACAGAATAACATTTTGCTAAAGATAATTTGTTTTTTTTTAATTTCAAAGATGTCTGATGATTAACAGATAATACAATAAATGCTATAACATTTTCAATAAATAGCATGCAAGATCATATTTACTACATCAACAATATGTAATATTATACACTAAATTAGTGTTAATTGTGCTATCTGAACACCATAAATTCATCCTACGTAAAATTTATAACCAAAATAAAACCAGCTATTAATCCCAATTAATAAAACACAAACCATTAAATTTGGGGTTACAATATAATGTGAATTAATTAATGGCATGCAAATTCATATTGCCTCAATTTCAGTTTTACATAAACATAATTGCAATCAAGTTAAAATAGTTGTAACACTCTTAATAATGTCTAACTATTTCTTTTTTTTTTGTATTCTATATATCTTGAAGCTAAATAATTGCCTACACACCTGTCATTAAAACAGCTCTAAATAGTTTTGTACATTCCTATTTTGCGAAACCATAATAAATATTAGTGATATAAAAAGCGTTAATGCAAAAAAAATGCATACATTCAATTCAATATGGCAGCTTATGATTTACTTGCAACTGCGAAATTTACCACCACCATATAGTATTTATTTTCCGAAATTAATAAAAAAAAATAATAAAAAATTGTAATGAAAAAAAATCTGGTTATTATTGCAGCATTGGAAACTTGTTGAATTTTTAATCCAACAAATTATTCTTTTAATAATTTTTATTTAGTTTTTTTTTTTTTTAATAAAATATTCCGCTGATGTTGCTAACCTCCTTATGCAACAAAGGTGTATTCATCAATGGTTTTAAAAATATAGAATGGGCTGAAACAACTTCTTTTTTCCGTATTTGATGCCCCTGAGTGTCCATTCATTACTCAATTGGATCCATAGAAAAAAAAAATTACCAAAATTGTGATTTTTAATATTCTCAGAACCTTATCTTTACTAAATTTCCACCTCGGGAATTTTATCTAAATTAAGCCAAAATTTTTAAAATTAAGATCTACGTAGAATTTATTATCTTTTTTTTTTTTTTTACTTAGTTTGAACTAATTTTCAGTAGTTCACCGACCTATCCTAATAAACATGTTTCATTTTTTTTTTTTTTTTAAATTAATAATTTATTCAAAAATCTAAATATGTGTACTGAAAAAAAAGAAAAAATTTTTAAACAACATACGACACATTGTAATGTTTATTTAGCAGCCGCAGCCCCACTTTTATATTAAAAAATATAATATGAAGTATATTCAAGTTAAGAAAACAAATAATAAAAACAACTTTGGGTTTAGAAAACTATTTTAAAGTTGAATAACAATTTTTATAGCTTTTTTTTCTTCTTTTTAATAAATACAAATATTTATTTCTGCATTCATAAAAATAAGCTTTTTTTTCCACAATACAACATTAAAATTATATTTTTAAAATATAAAAAAAATATATAAAAATTTTTATTCTCAATGAAAATGTGTAAAAAAAAAGTAGATAATAATAAAATAAAAAATTCACATAAATTATTTCACATAAAAAAAAAAAAAATTTTATACATATAAATAAATAAAAATAAAACTTTGTGTACACAAAAATAAAATCTAGTAGATAATAAAAAAAAATAAAAATAAAACAGATAGGCACAACAATCAATTAAGTAATTCTTTACCAAAAAGACGAATGGAGCTAAATATAAGATTTTCTGTTATTTATGTGAATTATTTTCGCAACCCCAATAGTCAGCAGCGTTGTTATACCCATATCAAACAAATTATCCCATTTAAACAGCATGTGAAAGCGAAATTGTGCTTTTAAACACAAAATGGATTTTATTAATTTTATTTTATTTAAACCAACATTTTAGTTTTGCAATAGAATAATCATAATTAATTTCAAAATGATATCAACCATAACCTGCCAACGACCATCTTTTTAAAGGTGTGTAATGGTGATTTAGTTTTAAAGTTTTTAAAGTTTCATAATAAAGTTGGAAAATTTTGTTTTACTTCTTTTAAAATAAGAAATTCAAATAAAAATGAAATTCCTTTTTTGTAGAAATTTTTATAAAAGCAAGATCATCATATTTAGCATTATTTACTAATCACAAAAAGTATTTGATTATATTATTTTTAATCATTTTGCATTCAATGTTGCATTTCAATGTCAGATTAATAGATTCCCAATATTTAGCATATTATATAATTGCCTATATCGATCGCAATGAAAGTAAAAATAATTTCTAATACAATACCTTTACTTGTGCTGTGAGTAACAAAACTTCGTTGGCTAAATTTAAACTACTTAATTTATCCAAAAAAAAATCACTGTGGTTTTATTCGATTTCATTTTTCAACATTTCAATTTTTTATTATTCAATTATCTCATATGTAATAAAAAAAATATTATTATTTTTATACTTCTTTATTCATTATTTTATGTTTTCCATACCATTATTTAGTTCAAAAACATCTTTATAGAGATTTTCGAACCATTAAAAAAGAGAACAAAAAATATTTGAAAAATGAAAGTTCTAAAAAATATTATTTTAAATTTTGTTTTCATTTTGCTGTTCAAGATATTATTTACAAAATAAAATGTTTTCAGAGCGGCATTGCAACAGTTTATTTACATGTTCAAATTATTTAATAAATTATTTTAATAAAGAGTTCAATCAAATTGTAAAACTGCGTGACTAACTTCATACATAACTTTGTTGCTACGACAATAAAAACATTATAGTTTATTATTGCCATATGCTGTATCATACAAGACTTATTTCTACAAATCATTCAATAAACTCGATTCTAGTTTCTTTCCATTCCAAACTTATTCATTGTTTCATTAGGAAAAAATCATATATTTTTGTACTGGATGGAAAGGTGAATATTTTAAACAAATTATTATTTATTATTTATATACGGACAGCCTCCTGTTGTAAATTTATTTCTTTTATGGTTGTTAGTTATTAAGATGTTTTTTTTTGTATGCAGTCTTTATTACCATTTAAATAATTTTAATTTAATATACAAACATGATTATTATTAATTAAGGAAGTTGGTTTCTTAACTGTACAAAAAAAAAACCCATAGCAATAATATATGTTATAAATTAATATGTTCCCAGCTTTTTAATTAAAAATTTCTTAAGATAATAAGTTCTTGTTAGAAATATGTGTGTAAAATTTAAAGTGTTCACAAGTCTAGTATTTATAAGCATATTATGTGTATAAAACCTTCAATATTTTTTTTTCTTACAGAGAAGGAAAACAAAAGACTTAAGGCACAAACTTCTTTATTTATCTTTTGTCAGTCAGCACTTAATTAAAATTTCTTACGCTGTGAACAATTTAAGATCAATTTAGTGTTAAAGTAGAGTTCATAAAAGCAGAAAAAATGAAAAATAAATTTGAAGAATTGGAATTGTTTTCAATCCGCTCAATTAACAACCCTATCAAAAGTGAATCAAACAAAATCATAAAAAAGATTGATTTACTCTGTTTTATTTTTTCTTGAACGTTTCTACCGTCACTTAATTTTTATTTTTTTTTAAATGTCATAAACTTGTTATGATGACAAAAGTTTCATTTAAAGAGAAATTAAATAATTTTTTTTTGTAACCATTTGCTTTTCGTTATTTAAATATAATATTTTTCATTGTAAAATGTTAACATTCAGCACTTTTAAAAATCTTAAGCATGCAAAAAATAATAAATTGTTTTTTTTTCATATCAAAATATTTATTTAAATAAAATTTAACTTAAACATTTTTTGTTTTATTTTCATACTTCCGGACAATTAAACTTGAGTTTAAAGGTTAAATTCTCTTTGCCAAAGAAAAATTTGTTTATACATACTTATAATGATAAAACCATAAAACTATTTTTTTTTATTATTAAACAAAAATTGTTGGAAGTTATATAATTAGAATGACAAAATTTATTGTTAAAAAAAAGTTTCATTCATTTCTTAATTAATTTGTATAGAAATAAATGACAATATATAGATTATATTTTAATCCACTTCCTAAAACAAGTTTTTGCGATATGAATTCATACTATATAATCGTAGTGTTCAAAAATAAATATTATATGCAATTTTTATAAAATATTTTTTCCGATTCCTCAAATTTATAGTTTGGATTTTTTACTCTAGCTTATAGAAATAAGTTCCGAAAGTTTTGTTATTAAATTACTAATTTTCTGTTTAGTTAAAAATATTGGAGGAGCTTAGTACCTAAGCTCTAAAAAATACGTATCGAAATTAATTGTAATTAAATTTTGAATAAACTGAAATAGAAATTTTTTTTCGAGGATGGATATTAAGCTCTTTACTAAAATAATTTTCTAATTTAGATCACTATAGCAATTAGATCTCAGAAGCAATGTATGGATCCATAATAACTTTAAATAAACTATATCAAGGGTCGGCAACATACGGCCCGCGGGCCAAATACGGCCCATTCGGTGTTCTTTTTTGGCCCTCCAAGATTTTTATTGCCGCCTTGTTATTCGGCCTGATTTATTCTTCTAGGCCTTTTTATAATTTTTTAACTTTTTTACAGCAAAAAAAATTAAAACTATCAAAAATTCCATTCAGAACCTCATATTTATATAATTCAGCTTTTAAAAAAATTCTATTACTACAACTTTTTGCATTATTCAATAAATGTTGCATTAAAAATATTGTTTTCTGCTAAATATTGATCGCCAAATTTTCTGAAGGGCTGCTATTGTTGTAGCATTACGAATTGTAAATTAAGTAAATGAAAGAATAAATTCCACAAAAAAATTGAAAAATCTGCATCTGGCCCAGTTGATGAAAGTCTTGCCGACGCTTGAACTATATCATTAGCGTAGAAAATTATAATTAGAAAATATTTGAACTAAAAACTTCTATAGAAATTCTAAATTAATTTTTTTGCGGATAAAAATAGATTCTCAAAAATGTTTTAAAATAACAATCGACATTATAAAATTCATTGTTTAAAAATTTAACATTTTATTATAATCTCTTATTTTTAATTAAATATCTCAGATATATACACAGAAGCTTCTGAAAGCGAAAAAATAAACTTTCTTATAAATTGACATTCAAAAAGTTTTAAAAAGTTGTATTTTCTTTATTTTCAAAACAAAATGTGTACATTTAAGTATGTTTATAACAATATCAATATGTTTCCAAATCATGACTCATATTTCGTTGATTTTTTTTTTTAACTAACTTGTTCTCAATGTTTTTTATTGTTATTTAAATTATTTTCCAATATTTATAAAATTTTTTTCTCCATAGAAATGTGAAGGTAAAAATTTATAATAATTTAAATACAAAAAAGTATGCTCACTACTTATTTCCAAATTTTATTTTCAAAATTGTACGTCAATCAAAGTAAATCATCCAAAATACACCAAGCCAAGAATAATTCAAACTAGCATATTCAGCACTGGAAATAGCTTTTAAAAAGAACTTCTTTATTCACACCAGATAGTATAGTACAACCATGATGAGAAATTTAAATATATTTTTTTGTGTCGCATTTCCGCGATCCTTAAATTAAAAAAATTTTTTATTGACAAGTGTGTGGGTTTTATTTTCAATTGCTTTCTTTATAAATTTAAAAATCAGACAGTTGTGCATATTTACATCAATTCCAGTTAATTTGGCAGTACACAAGAACAGTAGTTTTAAGATCACAGTTAATCAATAAACTTAATTTAAAATTTTATTTCATTCTCGATTTTTATTATTATTTTATCATTTTATTTGATCAGTTTGTTGTTATTATTTTCCAAGAATACAGACTCAGTTCTTGATTATAAAAAAAAAAAAAAAAAATTAAAACAAAAAGTTAAATATATATATAATATGTTTTGATCTCAAAAGTAAACGTTTTCAAGAAAAAAGAAAAATAATAATTTTAATTAAAAACTAAAAAAAATTATTTACTTTATACACAAATTAAATGACGCGAAATAAAATTGGTTGTATACTATTTCTGCTTAAATAGTAAACTTCCCAAAAAACTATACTTTAATCATTTTAAAATCTATATTTATTTTTTTTATAATTGTTACGTAATCGAATGACAGTGCGTTAGCTCGTTTCATTCTATCAGCATATAACCCAAGCTGATGAAAAAAATAATAAGTCGCAAAATGTCTTAACATATCATCAACTACAAACTTTTAGGAAACAAAAATTTATTCTTGCTTGTTCAACTTAATATTATGTTTTTACACTTTCAAGATCAGAGAATTTTAAGATCATAACCGTGAACTAAAACAAACTTCCTTTTAATATATAAAAAAAAAAAATTCAACAAAAATGATTTGTTTTTTCTCTATTTTTTTAAAATTTAATGTTCCTAATTCAAACAAAAAAAAATAATACCTAGAATATTTATTTTTAACTACTTAAATATTAAAAGAAAAAAAAGTTATGAAATATTCAAGTCATCATTTTTTATTCATTTTAACTATTTTAAGATCAGTCTTTTCTTTTTAAATTTTTTTAATAATTTTTTTTACCCATCGCTAGCTCGTTATAGCGTAATAACCAAAATTTGACCTGACAATATCTAACAATAATTAACCATCACAACCATTAACCATAACAACCATTAACCATTACAAGTGTTATCTTTAAAAGTGAAAAACTTTTCACTAGTAATTAGAAAATATGTTTTTTGGTGAATATAATCAGTTAATTTTGGAAAAAAAAAACAAAAAAAAATACAATTTGCATATCGTCGCCCGGCAATTATACTGTCGTACATGACAAAATGACAAAAAATGAGTTGAGTATGTAGAGGCTTATAATTTTTCAAGCTCTATCAAACTGTCCAATCGGAATCTTCCTATCTCTATTAGTTTCTAAGATATTGAATGTTGACTTTGACTAAATGCCAGAAAATTAAAATTTTTGCTCGTATAATTCCAATTTTTTGGATATACATCAAATTCTCATAGAAAAAAACGCACAAAGTAGGGAACATTATACTGACGCACACGCCAAAAATTCTACTATTGTGCCGTATATCCTTATAAAATGTGACGTACGTGCAAAGAGTGGTAGAAACTCATGCAATAGTGGCGCTTACGGCAAGATACTTTTGAATAAAAGTTGTGGTAGCTCAGAATTGGAACTCTAAAGGACTTCTTTTTTCGATCATAAAATGTAGTTTAAGGTTTTAGCTTTCACCAAAAAAAAAAAAAGTATATGTTTTTCGGCCAGTTTTTTTTATTTACATTCCAACTTTAAAGTCGATTTCCCAAAACTCGATTTTCGGGATATACGTCAAAATAATTTCGGGACGACGATATCGTATTTTGAAGTAAGATTTTTATGTATATATATATATGTATAATACTAGTATATATTATTTTTTAAATGACCTTTAGAATATTTTTTTTTAAGTATTATTGTTGAGTATGACTTTTAAAGAAAAAAACAACATATTAATTGTTTTGAACTTTGAAAACAAATTGAAAGATAAATTTCTACATTTTTTATTGAATTGTAATCAAAATTAATAAGGCTTTATATACATATACTCATATTATAATACTGTACAAAAATTTATAACTTATATATTTGAAGATAAAATTCCATAATAAATATGTATGTACAATAATTGAACATTTACATACGTACATTGAAAACGTGATTATCCTAAACAAAAATAATTTTCATGATTAATAATTTTTTTTTTACATTCAATATAAAATTCAACTTTAGAGTTTAGAATATTACACTTGTAAAAACAGACAACAAACAGTACCAAGTATATATAAGTTTTCAAAACCGATTAATATTATCAGTTGCAAATAAAAAAACATTCAAATCCAAATCAATGAGTTACATGTGTCACAGAATATATGCATGAACAAAGTTTACTTCAAATTCCTATAATTAATATCACTAAATTTACAAATAATCCGCTGTTCTACAATCTAATCGTAGAAAATTTAATTTATCTATTTTTAGGCCATATATCAATCAAATCATAATTACCAAACGTAATAATATAGTGGGACGATGGTCGTCACAACTATCTAACTCTAAGGTATATTCGTTGAGTGAATTGCAATCATAAAAATTTAAATTTTAATTCAATAATTAACAATTTTTCTTACGATTATATCTAAAAGCTGAAAAAGAAACTAATTATATACATTTTAATTAAATTTAATTATACAATTTTTTTTGTTATTTTGGCTTATTACGAAATAATTGAATAAATTATTTCTTGTAGATATTTATAATAAAAAAAAATAAGAAAAACACACGTTTCAGAAAAATAATATATATAAAGAATTATCTATTTTTGTTTCTTAATTGCTAACAGGTGAAAACCCCAAAGGAATCGATATTCTTGCAAAAAAATTGATGAAAAGTTAAAATACTCAATTTTTTTTTGTCCTTATTTTAAAAATTCTAATGTCGCGTCTATCGCTAGAATTTACCAGTTATTTAAAATACAATTGAATTTAGGTATTTTTAACATTTTGAATTTCTTCAGCGTGATGAACGGAAGTTGAAAAGAATTCAATTTCCTTACAAATAGCGTGGTTGTTAAAATATTGAGAATGCATATGAAAATATGAGGCTCCAAAGTTATTTCCAGTGCTCTTTTCGGATTCTCGATACAATTCTTCTACCGCATTTATTCACCGATTTCATAATTTTTGTTTTTCAAATCTAAGGTAAAAAAAATTTTGCTTGGTTCATTTTTTTTTTAATTTTTGCTTATTCAAATCAACGAAAAATTTTCCTAAATTTTACAACAACATTAATCGGTAAAAGTATGAAAAGTATTTCCACTTGAAATTTAAGTGCGGTGATTTTCATACCATTTCTTATTTTAGATATTCTCAAAATATTTATGAATGACATTTT
The DNA here is from genome assembly GCA_964007475.1 of Hybos culiciformis. Taxonomy (NCBI): domain Eukaryota; kingdom Metazoa; phylum Arthropoda; class Insecta; order Diptera; family Hybotidae; genus Hybos; species Hybos culiciformis. Next base: position 31,677,519 of record OZ023274.1, on the reverse strand, counting down.
GAAATATAATTCTCCTGTCATTAATCAATCATTATTAACGGTTTGGGTGCATTTTTGCGTTTAATGAAAAATAAAGATGATTTTCTACGTACTTACATTTGTGTGCATTTATACATTCTACATTAGATCTTGAAATGTATTATAAATAGTTATATTACAAATATAATAAAATTCGTTTGAATTTTAATTCAAATTCGAAGTTTCATTTAAATTTTTGCAATGTTATTGAATTTTTCTTCTTTATTTTTCAATTTTATGTTAATATTTTTAATTTGAATAAATATAATATTCTTTGAACTTAAAAGTTACCTTGAAAATTTGTTTAAAAAAAACAAAAAAATTCATCATTAATTCAAATGCACGAGGCATTAAAAACATGAAAATGTCAATATAAGTTTGCTAGGCAAAACAAAATACGTTCTTATGGAATAGTTGCCTTAGCTATTTTAACTTTAAGATAATAAACATTTATGATCGAAAGAGTAATCTTAGTAAAAATAAAAAATTAGGAATTAATAATTTTATTTATATGAAACTTTAAAATTATAGTCCATAGTTAAAATTAAAAACTTCTCATTTCAAAATTTTGGATTATATTATTTTTGTTTCTTAAAAATAAAAACACACACTTCTATCTTGTTTTTTTTATCTGAAAATTACTAATTTCGAATGTATGTATCATAATAATATTTACCCTTAAAAAATTGTTTATTTGAGTTGATTCCATAATTTATATTTTAAAATATTAGAGATACGTATAAATATTTTAAGTTAACTTTTGTGAAAAATAAATTTCAAAATTAATAATTCTTTAAGTCAGATAAATCAATCCGTCATACAGCAAAAGGGTCAATGATGTTTAATAAATAATTTTATAAATTTTCGCATAAAACCATAACAAAAAAATACATATAATATGAAATTATTACAAAACACATTAGTTAGTATATTATTATCCAAAAAAAAACTTTACAATACATACTATAATATTAACTATATGTATATTCTTTTTTTCTCCATTTTCGTTAGAGTACATAATACATAATAATTTTTTAAGCATAATAATAATTTGCATAAACATAATTATATTCAAAATACAAGTACACATCATGACTATACATATATATTTTTTTTTGTGATTTTCCATCTGACATTTTATTAGAGACTTTAAAATTCTTTTTAAAAAAATTTACATAATAAACTTTAATGATCTTTTTAGAAAAAAAAAAAAAATAAACTATGTATTAACTATTGGTAAATATGAAAAAATATAAATTATATTTTGAAATAATATTTTTTTTATTTCTATTTGCTTAAAAATAGTAGACGCAAGTGTTTACAGATATCTTATAGTCTATCTTTTATTTCTAATGATTTTATATTAAATAAATTTCTTATCATTAAATTGGGTGGGTGTTGATGATTTTTTATTTTTTTTAATATTTCAATGCCGGTTAGAAATTAAATATTCAACTTTATCGCGCTCAGAAACACAACAATATTTATGGAAATTACCAAATATGAATATTAATAGTCGTATATTTAAAAATAATTCTCATGTAATTGTAATGTTTAATGTAGGGGTGAAAATTAGAAATAAGAAGCATGAGATTTAATTATTTCAAAATAAGATGCAACAATTTTATCAAGCTAAGATAATTATAGAACTTGATTTTATTGAAGTTTAAAGTATATAAATTTATAAAGATCAGTTTGCCAATCATCATAATTGATGTATTTTTTATTGAATATTTTAACAACAAAAATAAGAACTGGTTTTAAATTGACATATTTACCTATAATTTTTCTTTTAAATATAAGTACTTCCATTACATACTAGATTAATTCAGTCAGTTAGTAATATTTTTAGAATTTTTCCCAATTCGACAAAAAAATAAAACAAAACTTCTAATTAACGTCATCTTCAAGTTTTAAAAAATCATTTGCAAAAATATGAAAGACAAAAACTGTTGTTAACCTATTAGCCCACATAATTAAGAGCTTATTATTATTTGCTGCTATAATTTTAATTTTATGTAAATTTTATTTATTTTTTTTTCCGATTCATCATAAAAAAAAATAATAATAATATTATGAAAATTCAAATATGTTATATGATACAAATATGAATATTCAATTAATTTCATCATTAAGAAACATAAATAAATGTATTTGATAATATAGGCATATGTATTTTATTAAGAAACTTATAGCTCTAAAAAATTTCTACTACTCGTACTACTAAATAAAAATTATATAAAGATATTTTTTATTGTTGACGCCAAAACTTGCTTTTGTAATTTATAACATTTTATACGCATACAAGTATATTTTATTTGCGATTTTTATTTTTTTTTTGGTTTTCTTAATTTTTTTTTTTTTGAGTTGACACAGCCTTGTTTATTGAAAATAATATTAATTAATTTCTCTATATGTTACATTACAATGATATTGAAACAACTACTGTTGTTGTAACTGAAAAAGGTTGAAAAAACTCCAAAAAAAAAAATCTAGAAATTCAAACACTAAAGTAATTAAAATATAAGAGATAGTACAATCGTCCAAACTTCTTTTTATTTTTGGATAATTATTGACTTAAAATCAAATGTCGTATGAAACATATCAGTACCTATTTTTGTCATCATTATTCAAAACAATTTTTTAATGATGTATTCGGTTTTATAATGAATTCAAGCGGAAGCAAAAAAGAATATACATGACAATAATAGGTATTCGATTTTTTTTTTGTTTTCATTTCAATTTTATAAAATCGTTTTTCAATCAACCTACAATAATAAATTTTGAAATAAACTTTGTTGTTTTTTTTTTTGTTTTTTTTTTTAGAAAATTTGATAACAAAATAATGTGCAATAAATGTTATAACAACAATAATAATTTATTAATTTACGTCAATTTGAAAAAAAAAAATAAAAAAATAATGCTTCAATCTTTAAATTGTACTAAAAACATACAATAAAAATGAATAAATTATTGATATTTTTACAATATATTATAACAATTCTTCGAATATTTAAAATAAACATAAATGTTATTTATAAGTTTTTCTTGATATATAGCCATTAGGCAAGCGATAAAGTAATCCATTTTTATTTTTATTGATATATCATTTCATTAAGCAAGCGATAGAGCAATATTAAAAAAATATTATATGTACACTAAAATTGAATATGTTTAAAAATGTAAAAGATCAATTCATCGAATAAAATATATTTTAATACGTAGGGGATCTTTATGTTGTATCATAGATTAAGAATACAGAAAGATGGGAAGCTTCATACAACATTTTTTCAGTCTTTTTTGGTATTTTATTGTGAAGGTGTTAGTAAAACTAAATAAAATTCTTTTCATACATTGATAATTATCTCGTATTTTAATTTGTTTTACTAACACATTGACTTAAAAATACCAAAAATAATGTTGTATGAAGCTTCCCATCTTTCTGTATTCTTAATCTATGGTTGTATTTAGTGCTATAGAATTTAGATCACTAAATGGAGTATTATATGCGTCAATACACATGCAATCATTTAGATGCATCTGCGTAAATAATGAAAAAATTTAGATGCATCAGAGTATATAATGAAAAAATTTAGATGCATCAGCGTAAATAATGAAATCATTTAGATGTTTCGTATTGAATATTACGTAATACCTAAACAAACATAATATCTCTCACAATATTTCAATACAGCCAAATACAAAAAAAAATGAGAAAAAATGAGAACTACGTAATTCATACACAAAAATAATATCACTAAAAGAAAGAGAAATTAAAGGATAATTAACGTGGAACATTTCCCTTGGCTTCTTTTATCTGTAAAAGAAAGAAAAATTAAAGAATGATTAACGTGGAACATTTGCCTTGGCTTCTTTTATATGTAAAAGAAAGGGAAATCAAAGAATGATTAACGTGTAACATTTCCCTTGGCTTCTTGTATCTGTAAAAGAAAGGGAAATTAAAGAATGGTTAACGTGGAACATTTCCCTTGGCTTCTTTTATATGTAAAATAAAGGGAAATCACAGAATGATTAACGTGTAACATTTCCATTGGCTTCTTTTACCTTTATTTTTTATTATAAATTATCTCTATATTCTCTCTTTGCATTAAAACAGTATATTGGATATGTTAACAAAATTTGTTATAACAACTCGTTGTCTATACACACAAACACATAGACACTTGTCAATAATATATCACTCGACCTTCGGTCTCATGATATAATTTTGACTCGTATCTATGTGTTTGTGTGTATAGACACCTCGTAATTAATAACACATTTAGTTAACATATAACAATAATCTACTATTATTGCATTTTAATGTGTCATACTTTGTGATGGGGTCGCAAAATAAGATTGCGCCACTTAAAATCGCCCATGTATTTTGTTTGTAATTTTTTTCTCGTCATTTCTAAAAGTAATTTTTCAAGATGTTTTTATGTCATCCAGCTGATCTGAAAAAAGAAATATGTGAGTCTCGGGACACACGGAAGAAGTGAAACTTCATGGCAAGTAGTATTTTCTGGGAAGGCTAAATAAGTATTTAAAATGGCCAAGTGCACATAAGACATGACGCCAATCGATTTTTTCGACGGCGACTAGTTGATTTTTGTCCTTCGACTGCTGCGGCCAGTCGACTTAAAATAACTTTTTTTTGGGGAAATTCGGCGGCTTGGAAAAATTAAAAAAAAAAGAATTAAAAACCAGCGACTACTTAGAGATAAAAACATTTAAAAATTGGACTTAGAATAGTTCTGATCTCAAGGGACGACATATTTGTATTCCAAAAACTTTTTGAAAATTAGCACTAATAATTAATAAATTAAATATTTTTTTTATTATTGTTTAAAATAAATTTCCCTTTTCAATCGAAAACAAAAAATAGTATTTTCGACTTTTATTCTGAGCCAATATAGAGTAGGTTATTGGGCTGGTAAGCTTCATTAAGTTGCTAGCGGCTGTCTGTTTTATCATCAGCTGACACATACATTTTTTCTTTTTTTTTTTTTTTTGACAATAATCGTCACATTTTTGACAATAATCGTCACATTTTTGACACTAACATTTTTTTCACTCTCAATCATAATTCCCCTAAACAAGTTTCACTTCAAAAAAATTTAAAAAAAATACATAAACATTTAAACGAGATAAAAATATTTTTAAATTTTCGCGGCGAGATTAAATGATTTTGAATCAGAATTGTTCTGCGATTTTAAAGTACTTTGCTAGTAATAAAGCTCGTTATTTCTCGTCGATCTTAAAAGCCGCTGCATCATGCTTTGTTAAAACTTTAATAGGAGCTACTAATAATTTAAAAAAATAGAACGGAACCTCATAAAATGAAGTCTAGAGCCCATGTTCAACATTTTTGTGAAATATTTCGAAACAAGATTTTATATCTCTTAAATTAGTTGTACTAGTTGAAAATTCAGAGTATATTTTATTGACTATCGTTTCAACATCAAACATCCAACCTAATTTTTTACAAGCAAATTTAGCTGCGTTATGAAATGAATCACATGGCAAAAACAATTTGCTTTCAAAATATAAATTCATTTATTTTCACTAAATTTTTGAAAAACCCAATCGTACTTACAATAAAAACAAAGAGCTATAGTGTTATAGAATTTTAATTATTTTGAGATTCCTGGAGATTTTTTTGGCAAACCCGGAGACCGGAGAATTGTCATCAAAACCGGAGTCTCCGGGTGAAAAGGGTACTGTTGGCAACCGTAAATGGTGTGTTTCACAAGTGATTATCAATAATTTAAATTTTATGGTTATTCATGTAATATTAAAAATCACATCAGTAGTTCTACTAATTGGATAGCTACATAATAATAATGTCATTTCATTATATATTCTATAAATATGTTTTCACAACAATTAAAACAAAATAACACTTTGTTTCAATGTAACAAACTAACTAATTGACATTTAAATAAAATATTCTAATGAATTTTATATAAATTATAATTTACTATTTTAATTTTTTTTCTTTTTTATTTATTTACAGGTATTGTTGAAACTATAATATATTGCATCCAAATAACGTAAATGTAACAATACTCAATTTTTTAATGACTTATTTATGCAATATAAAAAAAATTATAAATAAAAAAAATATATGTAATATAAAGAGGAAACAATTAATTCAAAGAAGAAATCAAGTACACTCTATACTTATTTTATTTAGTGACACAATTATTCAAATAACATACTTATATATTATTAATTAATTTTGTTAATTATATTTGAACAAATTACATTTTAAAAAAAAAGTATTTAGTTTGTGTGCAAGCAATATATAGTAAATAAGATATTGCGCTTCACTGTTATGCTGTGCATTTGATATAAATTTAATGTTTACAAAATGAAATTTATAAATAAAAATAAAAATTGTAATGGAAATACATTAATAATAAATTAAAATTATATTTATTTCTTTGTTTAAAAAAAAAATAATAATTATTTACACTATAAAAATGTAAATTATATAAAATTTAATATTTCATTTTTATTTTTTTTTTTTATACATATTTTTAAATGAAGCGAAAATATCACGATATCAATTTTTTCCAACATTTCTATCTTAAAATAAAATTTAAATAATAATTATATTACGAAAAGTACAAATAAAAAAAATAAAAAAAAAATCTGTAACAAATGTGAAAAATGAAAATTCATTTTATTTACTTAGTATTGGTGTATTTGGTAGTTGCATTTGTCTCACCACAGAAAATAACAGCAGATGAAATTAAATCACAACAACCTTCACCACTGCACCATAAACAGCAAAGAAATTTAAGAATATCTAGAAATAGTAATTTACAAAATAATAATAATAATAACAATAATAATAATAATAATAATAGTAATACAAAAATTAATAATAGCAGCATCAATGGAAGCGATAAAAATATTGAAAAAGATGATGATAAAACGAATAATGTAACACCTGATGATAAACCAGTGACCAAACGAAATGAGAATCAAGGTAAGTTTAATATTATAATTCTGAAAAAAAGCCTATATGTATAGCAATATTTCGAAATTAATATTATGAAAATCAATTACGAAACTATATGCATTTATACAATTTTTAAAATTTTACATAGTAATTTAGTATGAGTTTGGTATACATAAGTGTATTGTTATTGACATTTTTATGAATATGTTTAAATATAAAACAGTAAAAATATTTAAAAAGAAAAAAATCTTGTTTTAGCAGTAAATTGCATTAACGAATATTTTAAACTTGCTTACTTTTTTTTGAATTAATTAATACTTAATTTGTTATTATTATAACGTACATTCGCATAAAGAAAAATATCATTAAAAACATATAGTAATAATTATCAGTAAAGTGAAATCTGTCATAAAGATATACATATCTGATCAAAGTGTAAATAAAGAAATTTCTACAATTTATATTGCTATTCTTGAGGAGATCCAGCAATCTATAGATATAGATATTGATAAAAGATAAAGTTATTGCTTGGAGCCTAAGAGTCTTATATATTTTTTTAAATTTATCTCTTTTTTATCTTTATTTTTAAATTTCTAATTTCTTCTGATTTAATAATTCTTGTAAATGAATGACCCAACTTTACATGCAAGAATTTTGTATTTAATAATAGAAAACTTTACTAAATTATAATTTTCATAATAAATGGACGAGATTGTATTCAAATATATTACACAATAGACAAATATGATTTAACTACCAGAATCGACTGTAACTCAGAATCATTGCCATTTCAAAAATAATTATGGCGCAGTGAAATAAGGCCGCGGGAAATAAGGCCGCGATAGTTTTTTTGTTGCGGTCTTATTTCATTTTGAAAAATGAAATAAGGCCGCGAAAAAATCCTCGCGGTCTTATTTCATTTTGAAAAATGAAATAAGACCGCATAAAATTCCTCGCGGCCTTATTTCGTTTTGAAAAATGAAATAAGGCCGCGAAAAAATCCTCGCGGTCTTATTTCATTTTGAAAAATGAAATAAGACCGCATAAAATTGAAAAAAAAAAAAAAAAAAAAAAAAAAAAAAAAATTTCAAAATGAAATAAGACCGCGAGGATTTTTTCGCGGCCTTATTTCATTTTGAAAAACGAAATAAGGCCGCGAAAAAATCTTCGCGGCCTTATTTCAATTTTCAAAATGAAATAAGACCGCAACAAAAAAACGTCGCGGCCTTATTTCCTGCGGCCTTATTTCCATCCCCCAATAATTATATCTAAAGTCTAAGACTTTTCAATAGGTATACTATTATTTTTCACTTATCTCTTTGCTTGTGTCCAAGAAAAATGCATTTTATACACATTTATAGGCACTCAATAAATTATATCAACAATTTTTTTTTTTAAATTAAAACAGGTTGCAGACTAATAAAAATTAAATTAAAAGGTGTATATTTTCTTTAAAGGAAATAAAACCAGAAAAATATTTGTTATTAATAATTTTAATAGCAAAACTTATACGTAAATTATAAAAACATAGTATTATTTCATAAAATGTAAAAATAGATATTTTTTTTACCAATAAATAAAAATAAAAATAAACAACTTTTACTAAGATCAATGTGGAAAATGAGGAGTAAAAATGAAAATTAGTTCAACTAAGAAAATAATTTTATAGAACTAAAATATATTTTCTAATATTTTTTTAATGCGTTATATATAAAAACAAGTTTCATTTTCTCCGAAGTACAGTACAGCAAAGATCACAGATTAAAAATTTAACTTTCGCTTCTTTTGTTCATGAGTCCATTAATTTGCAACTGCAATTGCAATTTAGTAATTAAACGATTTTTCCTTACCAACACCAAAAATATATAAATTCGATGTTATCACGTTCACGATCTTAAAAGCGTGTTAATAATTGCATTTTGATGAAAAAAAAAATAAAAATATTAATTAATTTTAATAATAATTGTACCGACAATAAATTAATGAATTAGTTAAGAAAAATAATTCTTTTTTTTTACTTTAAAAGTCAAACCTTAATTTTTTGTTTCCATACAAAATCATAAATTTTACTTCTCAAATTTAATATAATAATATAAAACAATTTTCATTTGTTTTTATTCATAGGCAAAAAAAAAACTATTCTAGAATAAAAAACATTGATCTTATTAAGAAAATAATTTTTGTTTTTTTTATCTAAAAAAGGCATGAATGAAAACTTGTTTTAATTTAATTTTTTTTAATCTAATTTTCTATTTCTAGTTAGTAAAATTTTTTTCAGTATAAATTGCGCGTTCATTGACTTTATAAATTTTTTTTAAAACTATTTTTAAAATTCTTTTAACAACATTTTGATTGGAACCGTGTATAATTTACGCTATATTTGATTCAAACTAAATACTTATTAAAAAAAAAAATAGTTTTCTTATCTTAGCGATCGAAAGCGAGTATAAAATTTTAAAACGTGACCATAACAATTTTTTGATTTTAAACAAATTTTTAACACTTTCTCAAATAAATAAATAAAATATTTTTAGTATTAAAATTAATTTTTACATGAAAAATTTAATATAAAGGGCAACATAATATCTCTGTATTGCTTTACTGTATAAAAACTTTGTGAATTATGATTATTATTAATAATAATTAGTTGTACATCATAAAAGAAAATATGAAAATATATTCACATAAAGCAATGATGTTTTCGTAAATTTTTTTTTTGAATTAAAATTAATACCCGGAAGCCTGAAACTAATGAAAATTTCAAGGAAGATTAATAATAATAAAAAAAAAATTGTAAGTACCTAGTTTTATTGACATGAATTTTAACGATCCCTCAGAGTATCAATCTGACAGATGGTTTTTTTTTTTTTTTTACATTTAAAAATAAAAAACAAAATATATTTTAACAATTCCATAGAGAGTATAATGTGCGGCAAAAAATAAATTATTAAGATTTATAAATTAAAAAAGAATAAAATCACGGTGAATTAAAGAGTTAAATAAATATATTTTAAATTTTGTAATAGTAGATTACAATACATGTTAAGAAAATTTGTTATTAATTACGAGTTGTGTATACACACAAACACATAGACACGAGTCAAAATTATATCACGAGACCGAAGGTCGAGTGATATAATATTGACAAGTGTCTATGTGTTTGTGTGTATAACAACGAGTTGTTATAACAAATTTTATTAACATGTTTTGTATACTGCTTTAATGTGCATTTGCGAGGAAGTTGAAAACAATACATTTACAATGAAAAAAATAAACAAAAAAGTTCAAAATGAAGCAAGGAAATAAAATTTAATTAATACGGAAGTAAATTTATTTCTCGAAATGATTTCAAACAGGATGATTTAAGATCAGCTAATTCCTAAAATATTAAAAAAAAACTAGTAATTTTTCCAAATTTGCGATTGTAAATACAACTTACCGAACACATGCACATTAAAACATTTTGTGGAACATTTCTGAAATTCTTTTAATAATTTATTCAAAAAAATATTTTCAAAACATTTTTATTTTTTAGAAATTTTAAATAAAAAAATATTTTCACACCTCTTTTTCTGTTAATTTTTTTAAATAAAATTTGAACCTGTGCAACTAAGCTAAAAATATTTAATTCATTTTAAATTGTTTTTTATTTCTATATACAAATAATTTTTATTCAAATATGGAAACTGAAGGTTAATAACACAAAAATAAAAATAAAAAACAAAAAAAAAGAATAAAATATTTATGTAGATCAAAATAAGTTTTTAGTTCAAGCTTAAGACATTGACATGACTGAAGCTCTGAATCATAATTTCTAAAAAGGAATTTCTAAATATATTCCCTTTAATGGAGTTATAGAGAACGTTTTTGTTTTATGAGTTCGAATTCATTTATATATAGATATAGATATAGGTATAAATTATAGATATTCTAGTTGTTATGGTAAAAGAGTATTCTCAAAATGAATGGTTTAAAATTACAGAATTTATTATTTCAAATAAATTCCAGCTTCTTTTAAATATTTTATAGAAAATTTATGCTTTACAATTTATGTGTTAAATCGTTTTTATAAATAATTAAAGTCTGACAGTCAATTATTAATAGTTTGTCTATCGGGAAATGCGTCTTGATATTATGTAATAAAAAAAATATTTATATTAACTTAAATCACTTTTTTTCAAAACTTGAAACATTTACATATTTCCTGATATTCTTTATAATCAAAACCTTCAGAGTGAAACAATTTCCTTTCATAATCATAATATTTTAAGAAGACCATTATAATTTATTTATACATTTATAAAAAGAAAATACAAGAAGTTTATAAATAATATTTATTGTATTATTATTATATTCATTATTAACTTCAGGCAATAATGCATCGACTACCCATCGATAGTTAAATAATCTGTAGAAAGTTTTGTTGACAACTTCAGACCGGATTTTTCTGAGCTATAAAAATTAGTTTATTTATGCCTTTAGGGTATGAAAAATTCAATATCCGTCTAACTACACATCTAAACTCTTTTAAATAAAATTTAACAACTTTTGTTGTTTTCAAAAACAAAAATTACATATGTATTAGATAGTTATCAATAAATCTTTAATATAGAAAAAAAAAGTTATTTTGTTGCTTTTGGTTGAAAAAATAATAACCATTTATAATGTATGGAATTTAATTACTTAATAAAATCAATTTAAACATTTGATTTTTTGCATATAATTTGTTATAAGTGCAAGAATTGTTAATAAGTTAAATGCTGCGATGGGACCTAAGTTAGAAAAACGTTAATTAAAATGTTAAAACCATACATTTAGTTTGCGCAAAAATATGGTATTGCTATTGGGTTGTAAAAAAATTAATTTTATAAGTAGAAATCATCAAACGTTAAATCTTAAAAAATTAATAAAAATTATTTATTTAATCTATCTATATATATAAAACCGAAGTTGTATGTTTGTCTGTTTGTCTGTTCCGAATAGGCTCCTAAACCGCTCAACCGATCGTTTTCAAACTTACACCATGTCTTTGTGTCAGGTCGGGGGTCGTTATAGGCTATTTTAAAATTTGATTGGCTTCCTACCCAGGGACCCAGGGGGAGGACTTCAAAAGTTCGTCCGATTTCATTCAAATTTGGTACGTAAAAAGAGGAAGTGATTACACACAAATTCCGTAACAAAAAATATTTGTTGATCTCCTACCCAGGAACCTCCTACCCAGGGACCTCCAATTTCGGCGGATTTTAAAAGTTCGACCGATTTCATTCAAATTTCGTATGTAAAAAGAAAACCTGATTACACACAAATTCCGTAACAAAAAAGTTGTTGACCTCCGACCCAGGGACCTCCTACCCAAAGACCCTCCTGGGGGCGGACTTTAAAAGTTCGTCAGATTCCATTTAAATTTGGAATGTAAAAAGAAGAACCGTTTACACACAAATTTCATAAATTTCATAACAAAAATTTTGTTGACCTCCTATCCAGCGACCTCCCATGGGGCCGGACTTGAAAAGTTCGTCCGATTTCATTCAAATTTGGTTTGTAAAAAGAAGAACTGATTACATACAAATGTCTTAACAAAAAATTTATTGACCTCCTAGGGAGGACTTCAAAAGTTTGTCCGATTTCATTTAAATTTGGTACATAATAATGATTAAACACACGAATTTCGTAACAAAAAATTTGGCTCCCTCTTTTTAGGGGGCCTCTTCGAATATATAGAAATCAATTTCTTTATTACTAATAACTACAAAATATTAAAAACTAAACCACTCAACCGATCGTTTCGAAATTTACATCGTTTCTTTGTCTCGGAGTCGTTTTAGGCTATTTTAAAATTTGAATGGCACCCTACCCAGAAACCCCTCCCGGGGAGGACTGCCAAAGTTCTTCCAATTTCATTCAAATTGGATTCATAAAAAGAGGAAATGGATAAAAACACAAATTTGGTTTGGTTTGGAAACCTATTTAAGGGAAGGATATCATTCGATTTCATACAATTTAAGTGTTGAATAAGTAGAACTGATAAATATTAATTCTTCTTAGATATTTTCCCAAATTTATATAATAATAGCTATAATTGTTCATCAATCTGACAATAAAAATTTCCCTTAAAACGTGTTTTCCACAACAACGTGTGTGCGGGTACAGCTTGTTTGGATATAATACTTAAAACAGTATTAAAAAAATATTTACTTTACCATTAAATTATAGTTTAAAACTTTCCATATGAAACTATGAATTTTTTTAAATTTATTTCTCGAAATGATTTCAAACAGGATGATTTAAGATCAGCTAATTCCTAAAATATTAAAAAAAAATTAGTAATTTTTCCAAATTTGCGATTGTAAATACAACTTACCGAACACATGCACATTAAAACATTTTGTGGAACATTTCTGAAATTCTTTTAATAATTTATTCAAAAAAATATTTTCAAAACATTTTTATTTTTTAGAAATTTTAAATAAAAAAATATGCCAAAGTTCTTCCAATTTCATTCAAATTGGATTCATAAAAAGAGGAAATGGATAAAAACACAAATTTGGTTTGGTTTGGAAACCTATTTAAGGGAAGGATATCATTCGATTTCATACAATTTAAGTGTTGAATAAGTAGAACTGATAAATATTAATTCTTCTTAGATATTTTCCCAAATTTATATAATAATAGCTATAATTGTTCATCAATCTGACAATAAAAATTTCACTTAAAACTTGTTTTCCACAACAACGTGTGTGCGGGTACAGCTTGTTTGGATATAATACTTAAAACAGTATTTAAAAAATATTTACTTTACCATTAAATTATAGTTTAAAACTTTCCATATGAAACTATGAATTTTACATAAAATAAGATAAGTTTTATTTTCAATCTTAATTATTCTTGTACTTTTTTTAACTGCTTGAAGATAATATCCTTTATTTGTGAGTTTTTCAGAACAGGAATAAAAAATTCTGCAACAAAATATTGATGGCACAAAATGTTAAAAATTTGAGATTAAACAAGAATATTTAAAATTATTTGCAAAAATTAACTTGTTTGAATTTAAAACTAACCGAATTGTTTTTTCCCCACTAATATACCATTATTTATAATTTATAAATTTATGTTTACATGTAATGATTTATGATATAATCATAATTGAAAATTTCTTTATCCATCAATATCGTTGTTTAATATATACAACAAAAGACAAAGAAGTCAAAAGTTAAAAAATAAATAAAATTAAAAACAATTTTTTTTTTTGATAATTAATTATATAAATTATCAAAATGTTAGACACGCAAAATACCAATCACTTATTAATTCCAAAAATGACAGCAACTAATCGCTCACCTTAACTTAACGGCTGATTGGCTTTAATCATTTTTTTAAATATGAATATAAAATCAAAATAATGGTAATTTAAGAACTCTTTAACTATAGTTTAATTCAAAAATATTAATAAAATTTAATTTTTAAAATTCATTTAGAGGAAATTTACAAAAATATTATTATATTTAAGCTCCTAAACATAAAAAGTCTGTTAACTCTTTCAAAGTGTTTCAAAGCTAATTCATTTTTCACGAACTTACTTAAATCACATATACGAAAATTTTTATTTTCATTTCCATAATTTTCAGCTTCTTTTTCATGTTATATTCCAAAATAATAAACTGCATAGGTTTGCATGTCAAATTGTAATACAAAGTAAGTAAATTATTCAAATATAACTATTAAATCGTGGTTACATTATAAATTATAACGGCTCAAATAGTTGTTTATTTTCTTAATAAATATTACACCTAACAGAAGTCGTCGTTACATATTCGGTTTTCTTATTTTTTATTTTTTTTTTTTTTTTCTTATTCCAAAAAAAAAAATTTTTCTCCTTGATATGCCAACCATATTTTGTTTTATGTTACGCATATATTTCTTGCTTTATGTTGCATGTAAATATGTTCATTTTATTCACAATTGATAAATTTTATTGTTTTAAAAAACAAAATCTAGAAATTTTATACCAAAATATGAAGTAGTTCGATTAAATGGATTCGAGCGAAATGTTTTCATTGATTATGTAGGTACAAACGCTACATCCTATTGCCATTACGAAAATGAAAAAAAAAATTAAACAAGTGTGGAGTTATAAGTTGTTTTGTCATATTTAGTTATTAATAATCGAAAATCTGTCTGATCGATAGTCACTTTCTCGATGAAAACAATTGCAATCATGTAATCATATGCAAATATGCAAAGAAAAATTATGTGTGGAAATTATTTTTAAAATCCAGCTACAAAGCATTATATTTTCTTAGAAATAAGCTTGTTAAGTTTCAATTCAATAATTGCTGCTTTTTTAACACATATTTGACATTTTTTCAACTATAATTCTTGTATGCCTCGATATATTATTTTTATGCACATTAATTTTCTTAATATTTCAATAGTTAAATTAAAGATTTTTGAGATGATTTTCGCTGTTAAATTTTAAATATGTCATTGTTTTATTTTTTATCAGAACTCTGAATAAAGAGGTTCTGCAGTAAAATAATATTATTCAATTTTCATTTATATTTTATATTGTGTGCATAAATATAAATCATATCGTTGATCAGAAAAATATGTAAATTTTATGCGTTTTTTATTTTGTTTCTTTTTTTTTTTGTAATATTAGAAATTTCATATATTTACATTTCAAAATAAAACATTTGGTACGTGCCGATATGTTTATTTTGAAAACTATTTTTTTTGTTTTTTTTTTTGAATATTTTAATAACTATTTAGAAATTATAATCATAAAAATGTTGATTTTGCTTTTCTTTTGTAATTTTTTTTTTATTGAAGATAAAATTGATTTTCAATACTTTGACATTATGGTTGTTTCTTGTTTGATTAGATGTAAAGTTTGCGATGTAAATTACTTAAATGAAGACTCTTACTTAAAATGTACATTATAATTTATAAAGGGAACTGTCACGGATAAATTTTTAATGAAAATTCTAGCAATTTATGAAAAATAAAATAAAATAAAATATTTTAAATTAAAAATATATTAAAAATGAATCTTTAATTTATTCGAAAGAATAAGTATGAATTGTAAGATATATCTGTTCGAACATTGTTCGAAATAACTAAATAATGTAAACAAATGCCACCGACAAACAGCAGTTAATAAACAAGATTACTTCTACATTATGCTGTACTATACTTCATAAATATACTAAATTATAAATACTATTATTTTACAATTATTAAAAACCTGAAGTTTTTTTCTCGAGAACCATTATAAAGACTTTTTTTAAGCATATTTGAATTTTAAACCTTACTTCTAAAGCATGTACTTCACAACTCACTTTAAAATTGTAAACAAAATTATACAAATTAGATGAGTAATAAGATTTCAATAATATTTGAATAATATTAAAAATTACATTGAAAATTATGCATGCAAATTAACGAAATGAAAAAGTATTATACTTAAAAAAATTTAAAAAAAATTGTTTAAACTTATTATAATCTATTTCCAAAATTAAAGGCGCTATATATATTATTGTTTAAGTGAAAGTTATGCAATTTTGTTAATGGCGTTGTAATCAAATATGTATCAAAAAAAAGTTCATGTACAATTATTTTTTTGAAATAAAGTTAATTATTTACGCCAGTAAATTATTTTTATGAACATATACAGAGAAGGATTATAAATTGTAAATAACTGAATTTTATACACATATATTTTGCATTATTAAATATTAAGAAAACTTGAAAATAAATATTCAAATTTTATTAGACAACGAAATAAAAATTTTAAGTTTAATAAATGCTATTTATTAATGTGATGATAGATGAATTTTTAACATGCAAAATTGCAAAATTATGTGTGAATTTATGAATTATTTCATTAAAAAAATATACATATATAAATTTAATATCAAATAAAATGCATACAGGTTAAGTTCTTCTATAAAATTATTTTATTTGTTTTAACAATTATTGTGTTCGTAAACTTTAAATTAACGATTAAAAAAATATATTTTCCATAATTTCTCTTTATTATTAAATTAAAAAAGTTCCACTTGAAACTAATTTTACATATCAATAATTCTTTACACCATTTTGTAATTTAGTTTCGCTTTTCAAATTATATTCTATGTAGAAAGTGAAATGAAAATTATTTATACTTTATAGTCTAACAATAAATTGCACTTTATATTTATATATATCCGGTATCCAATCGAGCTGAAATTTTGCACATTGCTTTGTCGTCGATGACAATGCACTTTGGCATCGACATATTCACACACACACACATCTGTATATGAACTTCACCGCAGTTTCCACAAACTTACAAAGTTAAAAATGACCCTCTTCACGGTATTCAATCGAGCTGTAATTTACTTTGGCATCACACACACACACCTTTATATAACTTCACCACCTGGTCTGCAAACTTAGTAATTCAAAATAGACCTAATTTCCGGTATCAAATCGAGCTAAAATTTTGCACATCACTTTGTCGTCGATAACAATATACTTTGGCATCACAGACTCACACACACACACACACACACACCTTTATATAAACTTCATATCAATTGTCTGGCATATAAAGGATTTATATCAAAAACTTTGTTTTTATGGGTTGTATTTTTTTCATGTACCGAAATCAAATAAACTCTGCAGCCGAACATTTTATTCAAATTTTTCTGTTATTTAAATCCATTAATTGTTTTAAAACATTTTTAAATATGCATATAAGATTAGTGTTACTGAAAACTATCATTAACCTATCGAAATATGACATAAAATATTATTCGCATAATTTAAAATTTTTGATTTCAAATATATTAAAATTTAATAAATAAATATATTTGCGCATGTAAAATCAATTGTAAAATTTTAATTCTTATCAAACAAAAAAAAAACAATTTTTTTCCCAACATTCACGCAATGTTAAATTTTTATTGAAAATATGCTAATTTTTTGATAATTTAAATCAATTTAATTGATTGCATATTGACAGTTAAAGGCCACATTAAGATTTAAATTAAATTATAAATGTTTTGTTCTTAAAAAAATATCAACACTCCCGTTTAATAACAAACTAATAGTAATACGTCGTTATTAAAAATACAAGTGTCTTCTTAGTAAAATAGTCAACTTATTACTTGGATTGCATGGTATATTAAATATCGTATCAGCTTAAAATCATTTTTGTACAGTATACTGAAAAAAAAACTCGTTGGAAATTTAGCTACCAGGTGTAAAGTTGTAACTAAAACTGCAATACTTTCTGCCCTTTCTGGTAGAATGTGCTCAAAGCCTTGTATTTATTATTAACTTTTTTTTTTTTATCGATTAAGATTTTTGAATTATAAGTTTAAATACATAATAACTCTACCAAGAATATATATAGCAAATGAATTCTAGAAAATTCATAAATAACAAAATATATTTTTATGACAGACAAATGTATTGAAAAGTAAAACTATTAGCTATTTTTTCTTGCTAGGACAAAATAGCAAATTTTGATAACATCATTCACTATAGTTCTTTTTGAACTATATATACATAGCAAACAATATACAGAAAATAAAGCTGCCGCAGTTATCTGTTTTTCTAGTGTAAATAGAACATAAAATATTGCTTTTTATTTTAGTCTAGAAATATTAAAAACAAAGAAATTTTTTGAAATTTAAATCTTTTTCTCATTAACCATTTGGTTTTCATTTATATATCGTTATGAAATGGAAGTATTTACATATATATACAAAATAATTATAAAGAAATAAAAATAATGTGTTCATAAGAAAAGGAAATGAATTTAATTCAATTGAGCATACAATGTAAACACAATTAGGTATATATTTAAAGATTAAATTAATCTGAGATATGAGAATAGATATAAAAATTTAATTTTTTTTTTATTTCATTTTAATTCTGTAGAGTATTTTAGTGGCCCTCTGACACCCTAACAAATTTTGGAAATGGTAGCGAAACTAAGAAGTTTCTATAAAAGTTTTTTTAGATTATTTCTTATATCAACAAAAAAATTACGAAAGTCCATTTTTATGTCAAATTTTGAAAATAATGATTTTTCTAAAAGTTCACAAAATGTAGAATTTGCTAACATTTGATAATAACTCTTTAGACTTTTATTTTTATAGATAATACAACAAAACAAAGCTAAAATCTTACATCAAACGCTATTTTTTAACCAAAATATCGTTGGAGTACCCCGAATTCCCGTTTTTAAAATTAATGAAATTTTTCATAGCGATTTTCTAAGTCGAAGGCAAACCAAAACAATCGCCGGAACCGAAGAGCAAGTTTTTAAAATTTATTTTGAACGACTTTTTCTCAGTTGTCAAAGGTGGCCCAATGTCATGGGCGACCGGACTCTACTAATTTCATTTTAAATTTAAAAATTGAAATAAAATTTTAATTTTATGGGAAATTTGATGGCAAAATTTTCTTCTTAACTCAAATTATATTAACTTTGTAGACAGTATAATCAAACATAATTTCACTCAAATTCTTACTTGTCTTATTCTATAATTTTTAATAGTTATCAAGAGTTTCAAAGCTGACATAAAAATATGAACAAAGTTTAAAAAATACGGATGCGCGTTTATCTTATAAAAAAAACACTACATAATTTGTCTTTTATTTTTCTTTAGCATTAACAACAAAATATGAAAGAAATACATCAAGATCCAGACCAGATAATCATTTAGAAATAATATCAGAATCTCCATCTACTTTAGTTTCACAACAGCAAACACCATCTTCATTATCATCATTATCAACATTGTCGTCATCAACAGTAAAAGCCAAAGATTCATCATTAACATCAACAGCATTTAATCAAAATGGTAAATGAAAATAGATATTGCTTTCTTTTTTTTTTCTTAAGTTTTACAATTTTTTAGAGCAAAATTATGTGCTGAGATTTTCCCAAAAAACATTATTTGGCTTCAATAAAAATCTATAAAAATTTTTAATGGGCATGTGCTCGGTATGTTGTATTTAGTAGTATAGAATTTAGAACGCTAAATGGAATATTATACGCGTCAATACACATCCAATCATTTAGATGCATCTGCGTAAATAATGAAAAAAATTAGATGCATCAGCGCATATAATGATAAAATTTAGATGCATCAGCGTGAATAATGAAATCATTTAGATGTTTCGTATTGAATATTGCGTAATACCTAAACAAAAATAATATCACTCACAATATTTCAATACAGACTTTGTTTTCTTTTTTTTATTGTAAATGTATAGACTCAACTATACTTTACACATGCACATTAAAACAGTATATTGGATATGTAAACAAAATTTGTAATACAACTCGTTCTGTATTTACACAAAAATACATTGACGCTTGTCAATTTAGGCGAAGTGCAATAACTCATCGGTACTTAACTCATCGGTCGATTTTGGATAAGTTATATCCGTTTTAACTCATCCGAAAATTGGCCGATGATTTATATCCTTTGCAATGCACATAACTCATCCATCGCTGATAAGTTATGTGCTTTCAGAAAAATAAAACTGATCTGGCAACTTTTTCGGATGACTTAAATCCTTTTTAAAACACATAACTCATCCGTAAAATTATGAGCGAACATTGTCGCCGCAGGCTGCGGACTGCCCGCCCAGTGGGATTTGCGGCGCCTGATGTCGTTCAGTGGGATTTGCAGTAGAGGGAGTGCCCCAGAACGAGAGAACAGGGTGGGGGGGAGGGTGGGGGCTGCGGGCGGGCGGACTGGTGGTTGGTCAGTGGGATTTGCGGCTGGCGTATTGACTCGTGTCAATGTATTTTTCTGTATACAGAACTCTTAATTAATAACAAATTTAGTTTACATATACAATAATCTACAATTAAAAATAATTTTTACACATTTTGTTTTTGTTTTTATGCCGTATTCGTAATTTAAGAAATACTTAATTCAATTTTTTTTTTTCCCAAATATTACCATCAGTTACTAGTCAGCAGCAGTACCATCCATATACTTTAGAGAGAAAAATGAATTATTATTTGCTTACCAAATATTGCGCAAATAAAAAATAAAAACAAACATAAAAAATTTTTGTTTTTCTTTTTTGTTTTGTTTCTTTAAATAAGGTTATTATAATAATACAACATACATATACTTTTATATAGATTTTTCCATCACTTTATTATTATTTATTTTTCTTTATTGAATTTGTGCGCATAATATATTTGTTATGATAATGTTGCTGGCGGCAAAAAAAAATTGCAATATTTATTTCGTGTTGGTTTTTTTTTTTGGTTTTTATGGTACAATGGTTGGAGAGAAAGTTTTTCTGTGATGCATACTATATTTTAATGCATATTAAAAAAATAAAATGCATCTTTTTATTTTTCTTGTAATAATGTTTATTATTAAAGTTGAAACGTCTTAAAACAAAAATAGATACCAAAAAAATTTTCTGGTTTGTATTAAAATAAAAAAAAAATAAAACAAATTAAAATCAATTTCTTTCCTGTATAAATATACTTCGTGGAATGCATAGTATGATCAGGTTTAATTATTTCTCCTTTTAATGTGAATTTATTTAAAACTTTGTTCATCTGAACTTATCCACACGGTAACAAAATTAAAAAAATTAAATAAAATATTTAAAAATTTGAAATTTTTACTAATTTTTTTTTTAAACTGAAGTTTGAATTTCGATTCGGAACTTAAGATTTTTTTTAACTTACAAAATAGTTTTTGTGAAAATTTTTTGCAATATCTTTCGCTATTAGTACCAGCTTTCTGGCAGTCTCATTATACTTTTATGTTTTATGTATGCCTGGTTTGGTGATTATTTCTCATGAGTTTCAAGAAAAATTATTAGCATTAATAGGCATATTCTAAGTCATTTCTAAACTTAAGCCTATATCTGACTGTTAAATTTCTAATTTCAGTTAAATTTTTCAAGATGTCATTGAAGAATTTTCAAATCGTATAATATACTTATGGCCTTATTTTCTTCAATTAACTATCTGAAAAAATATTCGCAATTAATATGGAAAATCCACAATTTAAGCGCATGCAAATAATAAAATGAAATAATAAAAATTAATTTTTTCTCTATATCAGCTTTTACTTTTAATAAAACCGAACTTGATTACATTTATTTGTTGTGTATTGAAAAAAAAATGCATTAAATGCGTGTACATCAAAAAATAAAAAGAGTGTTAAAAACAGGATTAGTTTTAATTTAAATTGTTTTTATTTATTCATTTCGATAAAAAAAATATATTAAACAAAAATTACATTTTTACGTAACTCGTATTTAGTTGCATCATCAATTATATACATACATATAATTTTTGTATAAATTAATAAATTTGTACATTAATTCAGAAGTATACCTTGCATCTTCTTCAACAAACCAACATTATAAAGAGAATCACTTTCTATACGACTAAAAAAAAAATTAAAACAAAATTAAAAATGATGTACAAGTTTTTTTCCATTTAATATAAATTTTTGCTTGCATACACACCCAAATCAACTTTAAATTACCATAAAAGTAATATTTGTTTATGTTTATCAAATAATTTACAAAGTTTTAGCATTAATGTTATTTTAGTTAATTAATTTGTTTTAAGAAAATCATAAGCATTGAGCATTAGGTAAATACATTAAATATTATTTATATATTCGACGCTTACATAATAAACTTCAGCCCATAGGTTTTAATAAAAATTAAAAAAACTGCCAAGTTATAGTTTGAAAACAAAAATTGAAAAACACATTATTTATTAAAACTTAACTTTAGACATTAGAGAAAAACAAAGTTTTTTAATTGGAATTAAATCTTAATGTCATCGTTATGGCAGTTTTTTCTTAGTTGGTCTTAGTTGGAAGAAATAATCTATCAATTTAAGAAAATAAACCTGCATTAAAATTAATCATTGAAAAATCATCAAAATCTTAAATATGATCAAAATAAAATTTTATTGTACATACAGAAAAGATGGATTTTTTTCACAAGCCCTTTGAATCTTTATGTTCAATTATTTAAACAAAAAGTGAAAGTTGTAAGTATATACACTGAATTCCAAAAGAAAAACTGAAATGTTGTCTGATCAAATTATTTGTTTGTTTTTTTTTTATCTTACCTAACCAAAATTCTCAACAAAAAAAAAATTGTACCATGCTGAGTCAGATATTTAAACTTATAAATTATAGAAAATAAACGTTTTCTCATCAAAGCTTATAGACTTTGGTGATGCTGATATTTCTTATGTATATATTTAATTTTGCAACGATTATTATTTTTATTATGATAAGTATACTATTATCTCTTTATAATGCAACTCTTTTGAATTATTTTCTCCAAAACGTATAATTTTTATAAAAACAAAAAAAATCCAATAACTATTGATTAAGTTAATATTATTTTACTTATTTTTTTAAGCTGACGTGATGTTCCTTCTAATAAATTTTATTTTTTAATTTAAAATTACGAACTATTAATATTTATCATCACGAGAAAATTCAATATATACATATATTATGCAAAAGAAAGTAGTTATGTTATTTTCAATTTGAGTTCATGGAAAATAATTTATCATAGTTTTCGTTTTAATCATTTTTATCAAATTATAGAGTATACCTTTTCCGTTTTTGATAAGGATTTTATACCAAAAATTTTTATTTTGAATTCTCAAATAATTTTTTCATAACGATCAGTATTAAAAACCGCTATGATTATTAAAATTTAATTTAATAATCATTAAAATTACGAAAATTAAAATTACGAAAATTAAAATTACGTTGCGAGTTGCGACTAATGTAGTAAAATATTGATTATTAGTTGGATATTATGCAGCAATTATATTGAATTGTTTTTAGTTTTCGACATGTGCGGCTTGTATTGTTGTTTATATATATAATTTATTAATTATTCATTTAAAATATAAATATTTTCATTTAAATTAAAAATTATTTTTCGTAATTCTTCTTTCCGGTCAATCAAGATCTAAAACAAATTTCAGTAGCAGTAAAGAGATCACAGCAGAAGGTAAATTGATTATTATTACTATATTAGAAGAAATTTTAAAAATAATTCATTAAATTTTTGATTTTAACAAATTATCTTTTTTACTCTATTTAAAAAAAAAATAAATTATTATTTCTTAAATTAAATTCAAAACAATGAAAGTTTTTGGTATTTTTTATACATCTATTGTAAAACACATTTTTTATCACTGAAATGAGTCTGATCTCGAAGTCCGCTAGACAAGGTTTCAATTTAGAATATAACACATAAGTGTTTACCTGATCTTTATCCTAGAATTGTAAAAAAATAAAATAAAATAAAATTGTATCTATAGTTATGTATATGTACTTGTGGATAATAAATAATTGCAAAATTTGTTGGTTTTTATAGAAATCACTTAATAAAACCTATAATTTTAATAAATTCTTACTATGTAATATTTATTTCGAATGCACAAAATTCAGCCGAAAGGCATAAAACGCCTTTAAATTTTATAAAGAATTATTCCTGCCCTTCTATTTTAGAAGTGTTAACTATATTTTTTACAGCACATAAACACATATACTTTTAATAATAAGTTTTTGTAACTCATAATTTAGCACAAAAAAAAAAAGTACGATAAAAAACTTATTAAAAATTAATACTTGAAAATTATTTTTTTGTTGTCCAAAATTATTCACACTGCTTTGTTTCTTAAAATTTTATTCTTTAGTAATATTAAATTCATTACATTTTTTTTTCTTGTCCCAAAATAAAACAAAAAATTAAACATATGCTTGTTACAAATTCTTTCAATTCATAAAATTTTAATAACAAAGTGACATCATGTTTTAAGATTTTTTTTTTTTTTAATACTACATACGACGAAAATACAAGTAGCAATTTAAAATTTCATTAAAACAATATTTTTAATGCAACAATAAAATATTTGAAAAAAAAAACTCAAGATAACACAACTTAATTTTTCCTGCTTCTTGATAATACGCTCAAGCTCAGAATTTTAAACTATATTAACAATTAAATTTAATTCTGCAGATAATATAGAAGCAAAATTTGTTTGAGAGAAGCAAATCAAACGGAAACATAGGGAGTATTTTTAAAAACTTTAAAAAATACTCCCTATGGCTCTGTGTTAATTTATATACATATATTCTCGAAATTCGATTTTTTTTTCAAATGATTAAACTTAAAATTTATGCAAACTCATTCTAATGTAACTATTAGCAAAATAAAATTCAATTTTTATGTTTTAATTTTCATTGTTGTTCTATCAACTTTTTGACATAATTAATAAATTGTAATATCTTATTATTATTTGTTTGTATATATTTTGTTTAACAAAAAAAAAACTAAACTTTAAATGTTTTTTGCGCATTCCGACAAAACCTACGTTCAAATAATTATGTATATTATTATTTATTTATATGATATGTACAAAAAAAGACAAAATTCCAAATATCTAATAAGGCGACAAAAAACGCAAATAGTTTTGTTCAAATCAAAATTTTTATGTATGTAATATTCTTTTTAATCTCATTGTCAAGGTTATATTTATTATTTTATTCAAAGTCATGGAGTTTTTTTTTCATTTATGATCAAATCGCCTAAAGGTTTTGAGCAACAATTACGATTTTAGCATAAGAAGCGAGTAACCGCCACACCATTATTATTATTTTAACATGATTACCAAACAAGTAAACGTTATATGCGAGCTCCAATTCTTATAGAACTACTAAAGACAAAAATAGCGTTTAACATTAATGTACATAATTAATTTTTTGTTAAAAGAATATTATTCGAATATAATAAATAAAAATTAAAATAATCATACAACTAAAAAATTATATGGAACGTAAATCATCTTTATGCAAACCCTTTCACAAAAACAAAAAAAAAACAAAAGACTTAAGCAGATAAATAAATATTTCGAATATTTTCCTTATGTATTTTCCTTATATAATATAATAAGATCATAAGAAGAAGCTGCATCAAAAAAAAACTAAACTAAAAGTAGCCCAAATCGCTTGAGTTTATTCTGTATGGTAAGATATCTTTCAAAATGTAAATATGGTTTTTCTTATAATTTTCAAATGTGCCTAATACGCTTTTCATGTCTATTGATGGAAATGCATTGAAACATTCTTTTGCGCATATTTTGGCATTTTAAGGATCGAAATCGTGGTATGAAAAAAAAAAAGCGTTTAAATTCATGAGAGAACACAGACGGGAAGATGGACGGACAGAAAGTGAAAACTTATAATCGGTTTTTTCATTTTTGATGGAAAACGGGCCAAAATGGTTTAATCCACGTTTTGACAGTTGAAATGTTCAGCGAAATGAAGACTGATTTTATATCTACAAAGTAATTAATCAACGTTTTTAAGTTGTAGTTATCACAATGGGATTTCTGTTAACTGAAAATCCGTTTGTAATTCACCTCTCTAATATTTTCAACGGCAAAAAATATTTTTTTCCCAAAAATCGTGTTTTTGGTATGATATGATCCTAAATATAGTAGTTCAGGTTTTTTAATTACACTAAACTGTATTATTGATCTGTCGGCTGTAAGTTTCTGTTACATTGTCAATTAAAAATTTCAATGAAAATATAACGATTTCAAAGTTAATATTTTGTGTTCCAAATTATAAAAGGATAATTACACAAATCGTATCATTTTATTGGCTATTATTATAATCATACGAAAAAACTTTTTAATTTTTAAATCTTTATTTCATGATTCTTACATAATTCTCCATTTTATTATGTATTTAAAGTATTTTAAAAATATTTATAAATTTGGAAAAAGTCATTGAACTTTTGTTTTCAATTATAAGTCGAAGAAGGTATATTGGCAAAATACAAAGAATAACTGTTTTAGAATGTCAAACTTAAAAAATATTAACAAGTTAAAAATGATTGACAGTAAAATTTCGACGTGATCTGAAATTAAAGATTTTTTTTTTTCATATTCAAATTTTCTTTTGTTTGCTTTTCATAAAGAATGAATAAAATTATTTAAAATTATTTCTTTTAAAGAAGATGTTTATCAGTTTATTAAAATTCATCAATACAAAATGTATGTCAAAAGATATGTATGTGCTAGGGAAATAATATATATAAAAAAACTTCTGTGATCGTGATTTTTTATTTAAACAATGAAGCTTAGTTTTGATTCAAATCAATTTCGAATCAAGTTGAGACAATTTTTCGGTTGTTTATATTTACCTGAAGAAGGTTTCAATCATTCGGTATAATATCACTTTACTTCTCTTGCCCTTCTGCGAAAGGGATATAAATTTTAGAAAATTATTTTACCTATATTATTTGATCTATACTGCGAGAGGTGTTATTAATTTTTTATACTGTTTTCGTGTATTCTTATAAGTATAATTATACTCATAATATATTAATATGGTCAATAGACTTAGATCTTCAGCAAAAAGTACAAAAAACGCTACTATTATATAATTATTCGTTTATAATATCAATTAGAAAGTTTAGATTTTATATACATACTACGATTTTTTAATTGATTTACTTAAATCATTTAAAATAAACCGCGAGTATCATAAATACATGAACATACTTTTACATCACGTTAATTAATTTGCATGTCATAATCAATTACTACGAAACTGAAACTTTTTTTTAAAATAAAACAATATAGGTATAATATAAATTTTCATTCAAAATTTTTTGAAAATTTTAACCACATTATAAAAATTATTAATTTAATAATAATAATATTAACAATTTTATTAATTAAGAAATACATACTAATAAATAATAAAGTATTAATTTCATATAAAAAACCTTGATATTATACGTATTTTTAACTGATTTAATTCCTCAATTTCCTTAAATAGAAATAAAATATTATTTCAAATGACATAATTATAGAATTATAGATATTATTACCACTTAATTTATTGCATAATGATTGTATAGAATTTTCTAAGTTTTCATTAATACATACAATTAACTTTACAACATAGAACCAATTATATTTTAATTTTTCTTTTAATTTACTGAATTGTTTTAAAAAAAAGAATTATACTTATGGGAAAAAGTATATAATAATTGTGAATTTAAAAATTAATTTTACATGTATTTTAAAGAATTATCAAATTTTATTTTAACGAAAAGATTAAATAAAATATTTTGTAATATTTTTTAATTGAAATAATATTTTTCTCTAAACTTACATTATTTTAAAGAGACTAGCGATGATGAGGAGTACTCTCAAATTTTTTATTATCCAAACAGAAAAATTTTAATTTGTTAATTGGGAAAATATTTTCGTGAAAGTACTTACCACAAATTAATGAGTATTTTAAAAAAGTAAATATGTGTTTTCATGAAAACGAAAAATTCACTTAATTAATATTTTTCATTTATTTATATTCTACATAAAGTACATATAATATAATTTTATTATATTCAATTTACATAAATATATGTTATATAATATATGTGCATATATGTTCATAAAATAAATAAATAATTTATTATTATTTTGCATAGCATATAAGAGTCAGAATTTCCGTTGGGAAAGTAATGACAGAAAACTGTATAAAAATAAAAAGACAGTAAAAGCACCTTCATAATAATAACAACATAAAAAACATTGTTTATTCGTAAAAAAATTACATTTAACGCTATCCGTTAATGACTTTTCCGATTTCCAACATTAAATATAATTAAGCTTTCATTAAAAAAAAAAAAAAATAAAAAATATATTTCTATTTACATTATGATAGAATATTTAATACCTTGTATAAATCATAAATATATTTTCAACATAATAAACTATAAAATACATAATTCTTGGGAAAAAAATGGATTATATTAATTTTCCAAATAATATATTATAGTTGAATAAAACTTAATTATAATTTTTATATGAAAATTTCGTGTCTGTCTTTTCGGATTAAATTTAAATAAAATGTATTTGAATTATTTGCGACTAAGTTATTTTTTTGTTCTATCTGACGTGCAAGAAGTATATATTTAACCATATTCTAGAATAATTCTTTAGAATTTTTTAAAAAGATTATTAGAAAATTAAAAGAATAATATTATGTAAAAAAAAATTTGTATAATAATTAACTAAACTTCAACAACTATTACTGAAAAAAGGGATTCTACAAAATTTTCTATATAACATTTCTTTGGATATCTTGCTTAAGGCAAGACGTTATCGTGGTAGGATGCGTGTCACTATTCTACGTCATGAGGCTAGATTCTAATCCCAACCACTTTGTTTAGCTTATAAATTTTCGTGAATTCTTTTGTTTTCCTTGAGTGACTTTGAAGGAAAAAAAATACAATTAACGATAAAACTATAAAAATTATAAAATTGATAAAAAAAAAACATAGCCAACAGTATAAATGAACATCAACTTTTTCAAAAGAACATAATATTTAATTATGTTTTAGTTGTTTAATTTTATTACACATACAAATTTATTTTTCAAAAGCAGATTTAATTTATCCAATCTTTTTACTAGTATTATTGAAAAAACTAACAGGAGACATGGATCGATGATTTTCCAATCACAAACCATTTACACATATATTTTTAAAAACAAAATATATTTAAACCGTATGTTTTATTAAATTAAGAGATTTATGCAAGTATATGTAGGACCGCACAATCTTTCTCTAATAACATGACCTCCGCCAAACCTCTTAAATGGGTTTACTGGAAAACAATTAATATTAAAACACATTAATCTAAACATAAGTATCTTTAATTAGTAAATTTACATTTCCAGTTTTGTCTAATATTCAACCAACAACATCAAGACCACGCCATGTACCTGAAGCAACAGTACAAAAAAGGGATAGCTAATGGCATTACTGGCTGCAAGACGGAATGCTTTACCTAAACGAGAATATGGATCTTCACACAGAAGATTATTAAATTCTCGAAATACAACCGCAAATCTTCAACTGAAACAACGTCAACCAAAAGCCCAACCAACTGTACGAAGAATGTAACTGTACAAAGAATTTTTCATAGAGAACAACAGCCAGTTGTATGCAAAGATGTATTAGCTTGCAACGATTAGCGAATTCTTTATTTGCTTCAGTACGAACAAGAGTTGATGAAAAAGATAATAATGAATTACTTACAGATGAATCATCGCATGGGTTTTTTGTTGTCACTAAGGAATTAAATGATACAGGTAATAACATACCAGATGTAGTTAAAAACACAATTTCATTATTTTAACAACGTCAACTACTCCAATAAATAAACCCTATAACGAAAGAATTATACAAAAAATTAGATCTTTTATCATAAGAGAATTTGAGAAGCGTAGTGAAAATATTAGCGGTAAAGATGAAAAAATTATACATAAAATGAACGTCAATTTGTCTCAACTAATAACACAACCCTTTACATTCCAAAATTGGAAAATAGTGCTGAATTTGACAGTGATTTGGAGAAAAAACTTAATCATTCGAACCGTCCTGATGTCTATAATCTTAATGCATCAAAAAACATACCACAAACAACAAATATATCAATTGAGTGATAATAAAATGTCTGGACGGATCGATATTGCTAAGACTATCACACCACTTTTAATAAGTGTGCCTGAAGAAGAAGATATCCAACAACAAACTGAACAATCAGATCCTAGTTGTGAACAATCAGATCATAATTTTGAACAACCAGATCGTAGTTCGAACCAAAGTTTCGAGAGTGACCAAGCTCATCAACCTACCTCAACTAAATCCTCAACGTCGTCGCAAAATACAACAATTATGATTCAAGCGAAACTTGATCATTTACCAGAAGAAGAAAGAAACATTATTATATTCATTTTTCAATCATCCACATCACCAAATCCAATTTCACAATCCACTCAGCCATGCTTAATACATACATCTATTAAACCCTCTCAAGACAGTTCAACGGAAAGTTCAATTGTTACATCAACAACCCCAGAGCTGATTACAAATACTATAGTTTCTACGTCGATTCGCTCTACAGTCAATCCACCGCAAAATGATAAAACAAATCATTTCAATGATAAAACACGGTAATACCTAATACCTAATATGGAGCTTGTTAATGCTACTCAATTTATATCGGGACAGCTTTCCATCATTGTCGTAGCAGCTATGCGTAGTAATAACACAGAAATAAGTGAAGTAAAAATTGAGTGAAGTAAAAAAAAGCTACAGACAGAATGTACATGGCCACATACGTCTTAGCCGGTCTAGGAATGTTTCCAGTGAGTGTGATAATTCTTTACGCTGTTAGGTCGATTTATTTAAAAACAAGAAATAAAATTGAAACTGATTTAGATAGACAGGTTACTGTTCAACAACCAATTAGTCCAATCAGAAAAATGGATAAGAATGATCCTAATTACGATAGTTCTTTTCTAACGTATAGTGAATTTGAAAGAAAAAATATAAGATTCAAAAGCCTTTTAGGTTAAGGAAATTTTGGCCAAGTTTGGAAGGCTGGAGTAGATGATCTAAATGGGCATTTATGGACCACTCACAACAATACACAACAATACAGTGAATACGGTTCGAATTGGCGGCAGCCAAGTTAGTTTAAAAGAAGAAGCTAATATAATGATAAACGTTGTAACATTATTAGGTGCTTGTGTTGACAGCGGTAAGATATCTGCGTCTATATTATTTTATTTTGTTATTACTTTATTTTTACAACAGAGTCACATTTTTTGATAATGGAATATGCAATGCATGGAAGATTGATGTCATTGCTAATAGCCGCTCGAAGTGCTACTAACATACTGTCAGCTTCAGTTCCTAGGGGCGAAGTTCAGCTCCATTGTCGCCTAGAACATTAGCAGCTTTTTGTTTAAACATATCTCGTGGAATGGAATACATTTCAGAGAAAAATGTAAGTATGTGAATATATCAATTCCAGATTTACTATTGAAATATTTGCCATCAAATAATATTCACCATTACCCATTGAAAATACTTCATTCTTTCCATCTATTTGACTTTTCTTTACCATTAATAAGGAAAAATCTATCGTTTGTTTATTAACACTGATATATGAAACTACTAAACCGATTTGCAAATCTCTTTTATTTCTGAAGTATATTATTACCCGACTTAAAGCCGTTTCAAATGACTACACAATATAATGCTTATTATAATGTAAATTAATAATTCTGTATTATTTTAAGTAATTCATAGGGATTTAGCAGCTAGAAACATATTATTAGAGCATAATGGGGTATGAAAGATATGCGATTTTGGCATGTCTGTAGATTTTGATGCTCAACAATATAAAAGACAGTCTCGAAAATCTGCATTAATTTTTGAAAAGACAGCAGATCCATTTTTAAAGAACACTAACGATATTTAACATACATTTTAATTTGATATTGGAGTCATAATTATAATAATTGTGACAAAAAAAGACATGACCTCATGACACAATCAGCAAACGTCCAGCGTTACCGATTTGATGGATGGCACCGGAATCATTACAATACCATGTTTATTTACCCGAAACCGATGTGTGGGCATTTGGAATTCTACTGTGGGAAATTGCTACCTTGGGTATTAAATTTAAATATTTTTTAATATTGATAAGTAAAAGAAAATACTTTAAATAAATTATCTTATATTCCTATCCTAATTTATCAGGTCGTGAAGTACTCCGTAGTGTTCCAAATGGGGCCAGACCAGATTTACCGAAAGAAGTACGAATTGAGTTTTATGATTTAATGCAAAGCTGTTGGTTAAAAATTCCACAAGATAGATCAAGATTCAGAGAATTACGTAATGAAATATCACGATCAGTTTGTAAATGGGTTGATGATGACACTGCTAATTCTGATTATATAGATATCAGCGCTTTTAGTGAAGATCTTGAGTCGGGGATGTTATATTTTAACAGACGAATATCAGAATTCGAAAGTGAAATATGACAATTAACATACATAACATGTAAACTATTATTTATACGAATTTACACACATTACGCAATAAAAAGTTGAAAAAACAAATATATAACGAATTTTCTTTACACATAACACCACCTACTGGAGATCAAAGAATTACCGATGTTTTGATTCCGACATTATTTGCACGTTGGACTACCTACATGGAGTACAGTGGTTCATTTTTATTTCTATCGCAACTTACCATTCCAAGATTTGATGACAACGGCAGGGTTGGACTAGCTCAACTGGACACCGGGTTCATTTCTCGGTGGACCGGTGATATTTGGGCCGATAAATTCAAAGTTTTTGTTACTAATAGTTTTAAGAATACAATAAAATCTGATTAAAATATATTTTGATTGGCGAGGAAATGGTTTTGGGAAAGAATCGAAATACTTCGGTACTTAGTGCTAAACAATCAAACTTTGAAAATCTTGTAAACAGGAAAGTTATATTCAGAAATACATATTAATTAAAAAAGGAAACAGGGTAAAAAAAATATTTGATTCAATGAGATTCTAACATCTAACAGAAGGGGCTCTTTTGTGCTAAAATATATGAAATTAAATAATGTATCCAATTTCAAAGTTTTAGTTTATAAGCGTCATGTTTATAAAGAAAATCGAATAGATTATTTATTCAAAAAGTGTAATTATTTTAAATAGCTCAAAAATTAATAACTATCCCAATATTCCAATTTAATTAATAATAATTCTTTTCTTTCGGTTCCTATACTTTTTTCATTGTATTGAATTAACAAAATTAGGGATCCTAGTGTTCCAAAATTATTTTAATTATTTATAGAAATGCGTATTTATTTGGGCCTATATTCTGACCATTGTTTTTTTATATAGAGAAGCGCATAAGCAACGTATTTTTTATATGGAGAAATGGGCCGACAGTCCAAACAAAACTTCTCGGTTTAATTTTTAAAGCCAGTTCAACCCTGACAAACGGACAAACTCCATGATATTGACCCATGATATTGATGAAGTATGAATTATTTAAGCAGCTAGATCTAATAGCAAATTAAAAGTTTGACAAAAAAATTTATTTGTATAGGTATATAATTTTATCTTTTTCGTTTAAACATTTTATGTTGACATTTTTATTTAATCATTAGAGATCTTTTAGGAATTAAACGTACAGTTAATGCAATTGCTACAACCACGAATGTTAATAAAATAATAACAGTTATTTCATAAGAAACGTCCATTGATTCGGGATAGGGTGGACAATAGTTTCCATAAATTTTTCCATTGCCGTAAAGATAATCAAATAAAATTGGATCTGTTCTAGCTTGACATTGCTCATAGCTCGTCCAGCTCGTGTATCTTGGTATATTTGTCTTCCAATAACGAGCGTGGATGCAAAATTACATGTAAACAAAATCTTGTCCCAACTTGGATCATTACTTCCATATGATAAAAGACTGCATCTCATAAACTTATTTCTATCCGCAAAGTTAACAATGATTCCGTAGTGAATAAGAAAATAAAAGAAATTATCTGTTTAATTACTCTTTCTTTTTTTATGCCTTTCCTTTCGCCAACTTTTTTTTGATGAAAACCATTGGATATAAAACTGGATATTCAGTAAGTTTGATTTTACATGTATTTTGGGTTCGCGGGCAGTTCGTCGAAAACAATTTCTTTAAAACAATTTGTCTAAAACAATTCATCTAAAACAATTCCTCTAAAATCAATTAGTCTAAAACAAATCGTCTAAAACAATTCGTCTGAAACAATGCGTCTAAAATCAATTAGTCTAAAATCGCGCGCGCAATTTATATGCAAAATTTTGTTAAATAAGGTTGTAATCCCTGATTGTAGACGAATTTGTGACTACTTAATTTTAGACGAATGGCCGCTTATTCCGTCTTAAACAAATTTAATATTAAATTAAATATTAAAAATATAATAAATTAAAATTTGTTTTATTTTTAAGTTTAAATTGAATAATTTAGTTTAATTTGATACAATATACATAGTTTTAATAATCAATTAATTTCAAACGATTTTCATTCTAAAACAAACTCCTTTAGAAGATTTGTTATTAGATGTAAACTTTTTAGACTAATTGTTTTTAGACAAATTGGCTTTTTAGACGAATATTTTATTGGATGATTAATTTTTAGACTACTTGTTTGTAGACGAATGGCACTTTCAGACGAAATGTTATTAGATAAATAGTTCTAAGACTAATTATTTATAGAAGAATTATTTTAGACGAATATTCCGGATACCTGTATTTTGTTGTTAGAGATAGAATACGAAAAAAAAAAACATATGTGAGTCTCGGGACACACGGCAGAAGTGAAACTTCATGGCAAGTAATATTTTCCGGGAAGGCTAAATAAATATTTAAAATTGCCAAGTGCATATAAGACATGACGCCGATCGAATTCTTCGACGGCGACTAGTTGATTTTTGTCCTTCGACTGCTGCGGCCAGTCGACTTAAAATTACTTGTTTTGGGGGAATTTGGCGGCTTAGAAAAATTTAAAAAAAAACTAAAAACCAGCGACTACTTAGAGATAAAAACATTTAAAAATTCAAAAATACTTTTTAAGCTCAAAAAGTTTAGTGGCATAATGGCTTTTAAATTATTTCAAAATGGCTAGATTTATGGCTGTATGGCAACACTGATTGCCAGATTATTGCGGTTACAACAATATTATTAACAGCGACAATAATGTATGAAAAAACAGCAGTGTGGCTTAAATCATGTTTTCATTTTGTTGCCCGAAAAGTTTAACCTAAATTAATTTTTTCAAATATGCCTGAAAAATTTTATGTTTATTAGTACTTCTTCTGAAAAGGAATTGGAATAAAAATATTCGACATGCATTGCATTAATGGAATTTAATGTCAAAAATAAGTTATACTAACAACTCAATTACAAATTACTAAAAAAAAAAATTTTCAAATATGCCTGCAAAATTTGACATTAGTATTTCTTCCGAAAATTGTAATAAAAATGTTCCTCCTGCATTTTATTAGTGTAATTTAATGTCAAAAATAAATTACACTAATAAACTCAAAATTACATTAAGAAAAATTAATATCAAAAATAAATTATCTACAAAATAGGTACATGTGGAACATTTTTATTCAGAATACATATTTGCATTCTAAAAACTTTTTGAAAATTAGCACTAATAATTAATAAATAAAATATTTTTTTTATTATTGTTTAAAATAAATTTCCCTTTCAATCGAAAACAAAAAATAGGATTTTCGACTTTTATTCTGAGCCAATACAGAGTAGGTTATTGCGCTGATAAGCTTCATTAAGTTGCTAGCGGCTGACACATCAGCTGACACATAATTTTTTTCTTTTTTCTTTTGTTTTTTTTTTTTTTGACAATAATCGTCACATTTTTGACACTATACTTTTTTCACTCTCAATCACAATGCCCCTAAAGAAGTTTCACTTCAAAAAGTTATAATTTTTAATAAGAAAGGAATTTGCAAGTAATGATTTTTGATTTTACATACATTTTAAACGACGACGCTTCGAAACTGATTGCTTTTTTCCTTTCTCAAACTTTTTTTAAGTTTTGTTCTTATATGTTATCGCTTTCAATGTGACATTATTTAGAGTTCTAGATCCAATATTGGAAACCAAAAAAAAAGCTATTCCATGCCTTTTCTATTCATATAAACAATTACCTGATGCTTTTTTCACTGGCTTTTTTAATAAAACAATTACTTTTTTTTGTGATGGAACGGAAAACGGAAAAATGCCATGAAAAAGGAATGTTTAAAAATACAAAATTTAAAAAAAAACTTGAAAAAAAAAAATCCAGAAATTTCAAATTACTAAAATTTTAAATACTAAACTAAAGCCATCAAATACCGAAAATTAAAATCAAGATTTAAAGAAATCCTGAAATTCAAATTTATTGGTTTTCAAATTGATTTTCTTCGGGTCAGTCTGTTGTTTTTTTTAACCCAGTTTTCTGCTACGAAGCCTATGGCGACTGAAATTATTGTGTTTTTGCAAAGCCACTAGATATTTTTTTCCTCTTTTTGTATGCTTTTTATGCACGCCATTTTAGGGTATGACACTGATCACAGTTGTTTAGGATTTTTTTCAAAAAAAAATATAGCAAACCCTTGATATTTATAGTAGATTACAACACATGGTAAGAAAATTTGTTATTAATACAATACATTAATTTGTTTTTGTAGTATATATTATGTAGAAAATTAAACTTAGTAATAAATTGTCATCTTTAAAAATAACAACTACTTACGATGAATTATAACAAATTTTTATTAGAATTTCAAGACTTGTTTTTAAAAAAAATTGTGATTTTAATTTTATATTTTATATAAAACTTCAATCAACTCATACATAAGTGATTCACCATCATGTATGGTTGATTTTAATTTATCTTTCAAGTTATCTATCAAGTTAAAAGTAAAGACTTTACAAAAAATACGGTTGTACTTGGAATCAATAATATGTTTTATTTTAATGTAACCTAGATAAAAACATCAATAATATTGAATAATAATAAAATTATCCCAAGTATTGGTAACAGATATGAAAAATATTTGTATAGCCTAATAATTATGTATTGATAATTCTAAGGTTTTTGTACTTTAATAGTAACAAAACAACTCAAAGTCTGCTATCCAGAGATTTTAATATACTTTATTTAAACTATAATTTTATATAATTATGTATGTAATTAAAAATTATAAAAATATTTATTAGAAAATGTTGTATTATTTATCAAATTTATTTAGAACTAGCTGTACTTAGAACTAGCAAGACAACGTGTGTGCTGTTGT
Organism: Hybos culiciformis; assembly: GCA_964007475.1. Classification (NCBI taxonomy): domain Eukaryota; kingdom Metazoa; phylum Arthropoda; class Insecta; order Diptera; family Hybotidae; genus Hybos; species Hybos culiciformis. The sequence goes on along the minus strand of OZ023274.1, from coordinate 31,639,753 downwards.
GGAACACACGTTTTAAGTGAAATTTTTGTCGTAAGATTTATGAACAATTATAGGAGCTAGTTATTTTATAAATTTGGAAAAATATCTAAGAAGAATTAATATTTATCATTTCTACTTATTCAACACTTAAATTGTATGTAATCGAATGATATCCTTCCCTTAAACAGGTTTCCAAACCAAACCAAATTTGTGTTTTGATCCATTTCTTCTTTTTATGAATCAAATTTGAATGAAATCGGAAGAACTTTCGTAGTCCCCGGGAGGCATTTCTGGGCAGGGAGCCATTCAAATTTTAAAATAGCCTATAACGACCCCGAGCTAAGAGACGGTGTAAATTTCGAAACGATCGGTTGAGTGGTTTAGTGTTTAATATTTTGTAGTTATAAAGAAATTGATTTCTCTATATTCGAAGAAAACGCCTAAAAAGAGGCGGCCAAACTTTTTGTTACGAAATTCGTGTGTTTAATTATTTTTATGTAGCAAATTTAAACGAAATCTGACAAAATTTTGAAGTCCTCCCCTAGGGTAGGAGGTCAATAAATTTTTTGTTACGAAATTTTTGTGCAATCAGTCCTTTTTACATACCAAATTTGAATGAAATCGGACGAACTTTTAAAGTCCGCCCCCGGGGGAGGCCATTCAAATTTTAAAATAACCCATAACGACCCCCGACCTGATACAAAGACATGGTGTAAGTTTGAAAACGCTCGGTTGAGCGGGTTAGGAGCCTATTCGGAACATACAAACATACAAAGAGACAACTTCGGTTTTATATATATAGATAAAAAAAAAATTGAGCATACTCAAAAATTTTGTCTTAAATTATAAATATATTTTGAAATTTACTGATTTTTTAGAAAATTTTTTAGGAGTGCAAATTATTTTATCATTTTTAATTACGGTGTTTTATAAAAGAGAGGTTTACGTTTAAATAAAATTTTAACTCAAGTTGTACATACTTAAGTTCTTATAGTTTTCCTGAATGCAAATTTTATTTCTATAATTCTTTTTAATGCGTTGGGGATCGTTATGTTGTATTTAGTGCTATAGAATTTAGATCACTAAATGGAGTATTATATGCGTCAATACACATGCAATCATTTAGATGCATCTGCGTAAATAATGAAAAAATTTAGATGCATTAGCGTATATAATGAAAAAATTTAGATGCATCAGCGTAAATAATGAAATCATTTAGATCTTTCGTTTTGAATATTACGTAATACCTAAACAAACATAATATCTCTCACAATATTTCAATACAGCCAAATACAAAAAAAAAAAAAAAATGAGAAGAAAAAATATTCTCTCTTTGCAACTACCTCTCCCCTACGCATTAAAACAGTATATTGGATATGTAAACAAAATTTGTTATACAACTCGTTCTGTATTTACACAAAAATACAATGACACTTGTCAATTTATATCACTCGACCTTCGGTCTCGTGTCAATGTATTTTTGTGTATACAGAACTCTTAATTAATAACAAATTTAGTTTACATATTCAATAATCTACTATTAATTATTAAAATCCTATGGGCGATATTTTTTTCAGTCGTTTTAAACTTAATAATGTAATAAGCAAGTGTACATTGTGTACAACAGTATACATATAAATATATGTACACCTATTTTATTAAAAAGAAAATTTCTTTAATAATTATTATACAACATAAATATGTACTTAAGGCCTATAATTGCTACATGTAAGTACTTTTTTTTTGGGCTCGTAAATACAATGAATTATTTTTGTAGTTTTCATTTAATGTAAGAAAAATAAACAATTCAGTTATAAAAACTATAAATTAATATAATTTTATAATAAATTAAGAAATGTTTCATTAAATAGAAATTATATACAACATACTTATATACATATAAATATATATATCTGTGGGAAAAAAGCAAAGTAGCTTATGTCGAAAAAAGAGATTTTGAAAAATCTGGCTTCAAAGTTTTGAAAATTTCGGGGAAAAAATCTGAAGGGTTTAGAAAAAAAATTATCACCCAGGTTTGTAATAAATAATAAAAACTTTATTTTGGCATGCAAATAAACTTGTATTTTTTATTAATAACGCCGAGAAATTAAATAATGTTATATAAGCTTCTTTACTTTATTTAAATATCGAAACCAAAAAATTTTATGTAGACTTAGGCTTTTTTGTAAAACCGAATTTTTCTTTGTATTATTTTTATGTCTATTTAAGTTTTTTTACCAAATCCTATTGTTAGAGTACATTATTCTTATCTGAAATCATCTTAGATTAAAATGAAAAAAATTTTGTAAAACTTTAATTTTTTTTTGAATTTTATTGTAAAATAATCATTTATTAGGTTTAACAAATTTATGAAGTCTAATTTTTTCATTAATTATCACAAAAAGGAGGAACATCAATTTTCAGTATATATTAAAAAAGGATCATTTCATTACAAAAAAATATTTCATTGAATTCATTCTTCATCGGTTTCCACTAAATCTGGATGAACATTTACATTTCCCTCAACTGGAAGACTTTTGTAGAAGCTGTGAAAATCCGGATTAATTAAAGAAAGCACATCAAGTAAATCTTTTTTTTTTCCTTTGAAATTGGAATAGGTTCAGTATAACACCTTGAGACATCTTCAAACGTAACGGAATTTACCCCACGCTTTTTGATATTCAAAATTTTAAAAACCTCATTATCATCAAACGAATTTTTATACAAAACCACACCAAATTTTGACCTTTCGTATCTAAGCCACCTAACTTTTTGCCAATTAAATTTATTTTTTTCTTCATCAACTTTTCTCCAAGTGAATTTGTTTTTTGTCGCTGATGCAAAATCATATATATCCTCATTAGTCATTTTTTCAACAATAAATGGATGCTTAACTCCAACTGTACTCACTAACTGGTACCAATCATGTGGATGGTGTATTTTAACATTAGTCTTCTTCTTGTATTTTTCTATTAAAGCATGATCGACGTCGCATTCCATATGTGTGTGGCCTGACACAAGGAATTTGTGGTCAATTATATCAAGATGGTTTTGTTCCATTTGCATCCATATTTGAAACATAACGCTCATGTAAGAATTTTTATTTTGGCCAGCACAGCAGTTACTATAAAAAATTGCATGTTTGGTTTGCATGGGAACTGATAACAGATGTTTAAAAATACATGACGCAATTTCATTTCCCCCACGTTTCGCTATTGATTCATGCCACATGTAACAAATTGGCTGACCAGTTACACAGTCATGGACTGTTAAGTTGAAAGTCCAAAGTTGGCGTTTATAAAAAGATTCTTGAGTTCGCAGCAATGGGGTGGGTAAGCATTGCTGAAGATCAAAAGAATAAACTTTATTAGATGAGTCATCTTTTGCGAACAATTTATCGTTTTCTTTAGTTTTATATGCTTTGTCCGCATCTTCGTGATGTTTTTTTTGTTCTTCTTTAATCAGGCTAACATCAACACTACTTGTAGATATTTCAATCTTAGCTTTAAGTTTTTCACAGGTGTTACATGTGTCCAACTTAGGTTTTTTGAATTTCAACCCCATTGAATGGAAAATTTGGCAATATTTTGTTAAACTCACTGGTTTGGTTTCATGACTACAATATAAACGATACATTGTGGCTAAAGTTAAGTCACTATGAAGATATTTTTTTGATGTATCTCTTCTTGAATAATGCGACTCGTATGCTGGAAAACTGTTTATATGATCACGAATCTTATTTCCAACATCTAAGGATAACTTGTTTGCTGGTTCATGTTTCCCCCGATCATCTGGACAAGTAACAGTTCCTGACGATTCCAATTTTTTTTTAAAGACCGTCTTTATAAATTGTTCAGATTCACATAATGTGTATCTGAAACATTTCTGACAAACTTCTGTTTTTAATCCATTTCGTATTAAACAATATTTATTTACAAAAGTTCTATTCCGTAAGTTTTTTTCATTTTTGCGATGTGTTTTAGTGTCTGCCACTGAAATTAACCCACAAACGAAAGCATGACGTAAGGCGTAGCTTCCAAGTTCCCAATATTGATGAAAAATTTTAGTTTGGTCTTCCAGGCATATTTTGTCCTTGCATTTCATTCTACAGGTTTCCAAAGCCTTAAATGAGCTAGCCTTTATGATTTTTCCGGATGACGTGGCATAAGACTTACCTATGTTCCGCTTACGTTTTCTTGAGCTTCGCGAATCTTTAGCTTCAGCAGCTTGCACAGTTTCTTGTCATTTAGATTGTACAGCATCAGTATGTGTTGTTGAATGTGGTTTGAGTGTGATACCTGATTCTTCACATTGTACAGTTGATTGAGCCTTTTGCTGAATGAAATGAGGTACTGTTATTGATTGCTCTTCGAACACATTCGCTATATTATTATTGCTTCCAAAAAAACCCACAGGCTGAAAGTTGGAAGCATCTTCCATTATTAAATTCGTGACTTGCTTTATATTATTGCCGAAATTTGACTTATTTGTATTATCCGGCTCATAATCAGGATCTTGAAACGAATCGTCACTACCGAAACAAGACTCTTCGTAGGTTGGAATAGTTGTTTTAAATCCTATAAATAAAAATATGCATGTAAGAAAATGTTGGTAATTGTTTGTACTTAATTAATTCCTTACCATTTCTACGAAGTTCTACTATTTCACCTACTATTTCATTTAATGATTCATCAAATGAGCTTACTTTCTCTTCTAGAAAAAAAAAATGTAGTCATTTGTAAAATAAATAAAGTTAATTTAAATTTTCTTACCATTTTCAATTTTACTTTTTTCTGCAATCAAAATCGGGCTTTCTTTTTGCCTTGACCCCAAGGCTAAATTCAAAATTAACTTAGAACGCTTCATTTTAAAGAAAAAAAAATAATTTATTGAAGCTCACAACAATAAATTAATGTATAAAAACCTTCTGACTTTAACAAAATTTCACAAAGAAATGAGAATAACTGAACAAATCAGAAAACAAAACGAAACAAAAACTAACCGTAAAATAACTTATGTTTTGTTTCATTGAACAGTTTGCACGCAGAAAAATAGCTTATTTTTACTTAAAAACCAAAAATAAAAAAAAACTCGATTAGGCAGAATAACTTAAGTACACATAATCGATGAGTTAAAATCGAATTTAATTTGACAAAACAGCTTAGGTAAATTTACGTTCTCATTTTTTCTAATATCCAACTCGGCAAAATGGCTTATGTTTAGTCTCGAAAGAATAATTTTTTTTGCGAAATAAGACTTAAGTTGTTTTTCAATATTTATTTTTTTTAACAATTGGACATAAGAGAAAAATCTCAATTAATCTATTTTGCAAAAACCAAAACTATTTAAAATTGACTTGCTTAAATGTTTTTTTTAAATAAATTTCTTCCTATTTAACTTATTTCAACGCCGACTAGATGAAAAAATTTAAAAAAAAAAACGAATATTCCAATTAAAAAAAAAGGAATTTGACTTAAGTCGACTTAAGCTACTTTGCCTTTTTCCCACAGATATATATATATATATATCAAAAAAAGAAATTTTGCATATTGTATATTATTAAAATTATTTAAAAACAAAAGAAAACATACATAAATAAAAATTAATTAATAAAGAAAACAAATTTTTTTTTATTTTACTCTTCTAAGATAGGTTCTAATGCTACACTACATTAAAGAAATCCGTTCACACTTTAGTTTAATTTTGTTAATTTGTTTTTTTTTTAAAAATATGCAAGTTTTAAAGCTCTGGTGTGAATCCCATATGAAACTCAGAACTCTCAAAGGCTATATAAACCATAATTAAAGAATAAAAATATTATCAATGCATTTCTTTTTGTTTTTGGGTTGGTTGGTAACATAATCTGAACCTATATGTTGAATTTTTTAATAAAATATTTTTTGATCTTATCGAATGGACTTAATTCAAGAATAAGTGCCCAATCAATACTATAAGTAATATTATAATAAGAAATTTAGTCACTTATTTAAATACGTTTAAATTTTACTAAATTATAGTATTAGGAATAAAAACTTTATAGTTTCAGGTCAAATTACTCCGCTTATAGCTTTCTGTCCAAAATTAATTTGGCATGATGCGAATTATGTTAAAAAATGTATAAAACACAAAAATATTTATTATTATAAATAAGAATAAGATTGATTATTATTTTCATAAAAAAATAACAAAAAAAAATTATATTTAATAATATTTAATAATTTTTTTTTTGTTTTGTTTTACAAGAAAACGTGTTTAATATTTCTGTCAATTTTAATACTTTTTATTATCTTCCGCAAATTCTATAAGCCTTCAATTTGAATGTTTTGTTTTTTTTTTACAAATTTGTAAAATTCAAAACAATATATAATATATTGTGTGTTTAAAATTAAAAATCGATTTTCTTTAACCTTTGCATTTTAGACAAAAAAAATATATAAAAAACCTAATCCTCACTAAACATAATATTGTACATAGATAGTTTTAATAGAGAAATGAAGAATAAATAATTAATTTTAACATTGTTTTTTTTACATTATTTTGAACTTTTGATTCAAAAATGCTTCAACAAACGAAATAATCTTTGATTTAAAATTTGATTACTACCAAACGCCACAAAACAATACAAAAATAATTGATGAATGTAACGAACTAATTATATTATATAAAATGTCATGGCCAAAGTTAGATTATATAATGCGCTTAGAGAAATGATATACGGATAATCTAACTAATTAGTATTGGAACAATAAAACCAATGAAGTGGGAGCAATCAAAAATGCTGTTGATTTAAATTTGAATAACCGCAGGAGTCATGAAACAAATCATTATAACATAGACATTGGAATATGCCACACTAAGATTGTTGATGACAAAACTTTTTTTGAATATAAGAAAATTTGTAAACCAAATTTGCTTTTGAGCACATATTTATATTTCAATAATCCATAAAAATTTTTTATTAAAAAAAACTTAAATAAAAATAAAAAATTCCCATAGTGTAATATCGAAAATGAATTGGAAATTGTTCTTCTGTAAAAAAAAAATATCGCTTTTTGAACATGCAAAAACTTTAAATAAATTTTTTTTAATGATATAGAAATATGTATGTAAACTTTACTTATTTTATATCTGCATAATGTGCATGTTATCCACAGGAATTTAATTTGGGGGAAAAAATAAAATGATAGCCAAATTTGCATACAAAATTTATTGAATGGAAATCGAGATTAAGGTACCTATTTTGATTTTAATATTTTTATGGTTTACCAATATACATGTAGATACAAATTGGTGTCAAAAGTTAATTGCATTTTTAAATATGTATATATAAAAATATCTAAATAAAATTTCAACAATTTTTTTTTCGAAAGAAAGTAGTTAACTATTTTCAGTTTTTTTTTTGAATATTTATTGATTTATTTTATTCATTCATGTAATTATGTCATAAAGTTCACATTAACGCACGAATATTTTTATCCTTCAATCCTTTCGTTCGTCAAAACTAAATGGATTCGTTGCATAGAATTCCTAATATATTGTTTATGTTGTAAATACTACATGTACAATTCAAACAATGCATTGAAAAATATCAAAAATTTTAAGATATTTAAATACTAGATAGTTTCGTGTGATATGCAAGATTATTGTCTATAATGTCTGTGGTAATGATGATTTGGCGCCATAATATAAAACTTAATTTTTAAATAAATAAATTTATTTATCAACTACGCTTAAATATCATAATGATAATTATTAAAAAAATATTTCTCTTTATTTAACAGCGGCAAAAAGGGATGATATAGAAAAATTAAAAAGAAGGTCAATATGAAATAAACAAAAAAGTATATCAAATTATGTAATAAAAAAATCTCTATATTTAACAAAAATAATAATTATTATATCTATATAATTTTGGACACATTGAGAAAAAAAGGATAATTCAGAAAAAAAGAAGTGTTAATAAATATTGTACAAGCTAAGAAGGAAGGTATATCAAATATGTTTAATCCCTTCAATTTATTTTTTACTAGCAACAGTCTGCTCAACTTTGAAGTGCTTATGTTATTAAAGATATTTAAGTGTTCAGTATTAATATGCTAATTTGAAAAAAATAAATAAAAACATGGAGTAAGAATTTTATTATTCCATTAAATTATTTTCCGTAAAAATTGTTTTTATTGTCATTTTTTATTAAAACCTGCTATGACATAATAACCAACATTTTAAAGTACCTTGCATCGTGTTGTTTTTATCTCAGTAATTCTTTTTTTATTAATTAGGAAATTTTAAAAATAAAATTATAATCTTCTTTATTTTTTTAATGTCATCTTTTATGTAATTTACTTAAAAGAGTTTCATATTTTTTTATATGTATATTTGAACTATAAAAATGTAGTTATTAACTTCAGGCTAATTAAAATTCATCGATTTAAAAATTAAATGCAGAAATTTATTTTTTATGATTCAATTATTTTCTTTTTTATGGACATTCATGCAATGATTTAATATTTTGGATCTGTGTATTATCAATGATCCAATTTTTTTAAGTTACATTGTTATTCAAAGTAAACATAGGTACGAATATTACTTCAAAAAGACTTATTTCATCATATTAAACGAACTAATTTTATATAAAATGAAACAAATAATTTTATCAATCAAAGCAACTGTTGGATCCCAACAAACCTACTTTAATAGAAGAAACATTATATTTAAGTTAAAACAATTTTTAATGAAAGATTCCAGAACGTTGGTTTTAATCTACCCACTGTCATTATTTTCATTAGTTATTTTAATAAATAGTGGTGTCTCTTTGTCACGAAGTAGAATTAGGAAAAAATAAAAATTAAATGATGTACAATGTACTGAACATTACTAATAATAATAATATGTAGTCAGTTAGAAAAATTTGAATTTTTTTTTTTTTTGTAATATAATAAAATGTGGGAAGCATTCACACAATTTTCCTTTTATTGTATACGCTATAAAAGCCACAGTGCTTGTTTATTATTGTATAAATGTATAAAATTGTGCAATTTATTTGCAATTTATTATAGTTTATTAGCATTTTTAAAAAGTATAGTAGTATCATTGTTTATTTTTTAAATGAAAAATGAAAAAATAGTAAATGAAAAACAAAATTACGCTGCCTTAGAGAAACTTATTTGAGGTATTCTTTTTACATGAGTCATTTACAAATTTTATTTCAAAATTTTCGAAATATAAATCTCATATGATGGTTTATTTATTTGTTATAATTTTTTTTTGGTTTTTTGGTTTTTATGTTTTTCAAATATATGTTGGCGTTTGAATATATGTTAGCTATGGTTTTATAATTTTTTATAATTTGTTTTAAACTAGATTTTTATTTGCAAAAAAATGCAACAAAAAAAGTTTGCTATTTAAGTCTTTTGTTTTCTTAAATGTGTAATATTTATTCTTAAAATTATATTTTATTTTTGTTGGTAACTTAAATTTATTACGTTTATGCCGTTAACTGAATTATTTATACAGTTTCGAAAATTTGCAAAAGACTCTTGCAAAGTTTCTAAAAACATCTAGATACTAGATCACCTTATTATGGAAAAATACCAGTTGAAGTAAGATTTTTTATTGAATTTAAATATAATTTATATTTTTCTACTTTGTCGAAATCTTCAGTTTGTTGAAGTGAATATCACATCTCTACTACTCTAATAAATTATCATTTTCTTTATATTCAATTTTTTTTTTCTTAAATCAAACTGAAAATATTTTTGAATAATTGTAAATTTATTCGGTTTTTATTTTGTAGTTCAAAAGAAGAATAAAGAAAAACAAGGAAGATTTAAAAAACAACATTTTTTTGTACCTTAATTGATTGAATTTTTAAGAAACGTGATTTGTTTATTTTGCAAAATTAAATTTTTTTTTTTTTTGAATAGATAATGAAGTGAATCTTATAATTGATTTAAGTTATTTTGTTTTCACGTTTCAAAATAATTTAAATATTCGCCCTTTTTGACACTTGCGCAAATAAGGGAAGAATTAATTAAATTCAAATTTTGTGAAACATTTTTTTCTCATGATATACAACGCAAAACAATTTACCTATGTTTCTTCGTTATGAAGTTTAAGATTTCATCTATTTTACTCGAATTTATGTTTCCTTAGAAATATAGATAAATCAATATTACTAAATATAACATAATTTCAGTTATACAAATTTAATTATTTATTTCAAAGGAAGATAATTAAGAAAATGAAATTTATTATGTTTGCAAAATGGTTGCAAAATGGATTCAACATCTTTTCAATGAAAAATCAATAATTTTAAAGTTCTTGATTATTTAAGGAATTTCAAAAAATAAAAATCAAAGCAATTTATCTTTACTTGTTTTGGTTCACTGGATAATTATAATATCACCATAAAGATCAAAAATGAATAGTAAAAAGTATACAGAAAAGTAGAAAATTTAAATCAAAAATATCAAGAAAAAAAAATTTAATATAAAAAATATGATATAAACAAAGTTTTAGCATCTGTCATTTAAACGATATCTATATTATTTTTTCGAGAAACTAAAAACTCGTCTGTTTTATATACGTATTAAATTAACACTGCCTTTGAATAGCACGTTCAAGGATTCGATTGAAGTTTATATCGTACCTTAGTGTGAGAACAAATTTAAGTTATAACTTAACGACTTAAAAGTGCTAGGCAAAATGCAATTTTTTTTCAATACACAATGATATCTTTTAAAGGAGTAGATAATATGACATATATTACAATGATACATATATTACAATATTACACGCGTGACAATTTTTATTTCAAAAATCTTTTTTTTTTTTTAATTATTTTTTAAATATTAAGTTTCTATATTTTATTCTATATACTTTACTTATAAATACTCTTAATAATTTATTTTAATAATTATTTTTAATTGGTCTAGTAATATCAGATTACAATAAGCAAATATTGCATTATTTTAAAAACATAAACTTATATTTTATTCCAAATTTATTAAGTGTCATAATAATTTCCTTCTATTAAATTTATAATATTTTTGACATGCTATTTTATTAAATTAATGAAAATAAATTTAAAAAAAAACAACAAGAGCATGCAATACTTAATATTTTGTTTACATTCTAAATAATGTATATTGAAATTGAAAATCAGAGTCGGATAGTTAAAGAAAACATATTACGAAGCGGCGTTTTTTTACACGATTTCATGTAAAACACAATCTCTGGGCATTTGTCCGTTTGTGAGTTTGTATGATTCAAATCTTGCAACTGATATCTGTCCCTTTAATTTTTAGTTAAAAAATAAGGGCATTTCAAAATTATACTGAGTTTTATTTTTTTCTTTTTAGTACATATTTACATAATAAAATCGAACAAATTAAAATATTTTTGTAATTTTTTTTTTGCATTTATGAAGCTACAAACAAATTCGATTTTCTTTTCTATAATTGTAAAAAGTTTCCCATAAACTATTCAATTCAAAACCTTGAACGAGGCTGGGTTTGAAACACCAGGATCTCAAGCGCCTAAGTTAATGAGATAAATAAGTAAGAATCTAATTAGTTTGCCAGATTATGATGATCTTGATAATGTTTACAATGTTTTATATTGTATTAATATTATGTATGATAGGATTTTAATGTAATCTTAGAAATTATTTTTGCAATAAGAGGCTTTTCACATTTTTTTATTTCTTGTTACTATAATTATACCTATAATATAATATCACTCTGTTCAACATAAAAATTGAATTAACAGATGTGTAAAAATTCAATAACACAAAGAGTTAATATATTGTAAGTCCAGGTGTGGTCATCCGTTTCTATTTTGATCATGATAACACTTTGTTGAATTTATATGAAGTCATGCAGAGAAAAACAGAATAGTAAAATCTACAAAATAAAAAAATAATTATTTTATATATGCATACCAACGTACTATAATGATAATGACATGTTGTAATACTTATAACGAGCCGAGAAATAGATTCAATAAATCTTCCATCAGAAAAAGTTTATATGGACCCAATTCTTGTAAAACACTTTATGTTGTGGGTCGACATGGAATAGATTTATTGTCGTTATTCTAAGAAGTATTTCATTTTATTCAATTCAGTAAATTTTTGAAATAATTAATTTTTATTAAAACTTATTCTATTGAAAACTCGTTATAAAATATCTATATTTTTCAACATAAAATTTCTTATTTCGTTCAAAATAAAAACTTCTATGTATTTTCATAGTTTCCAACTTGCAATCAAATTATGTAAACAAAATTTACTACATTTATTTCAGAATGCATATTATTTAATTACTTTATATTTTGTCTTCTTTTATTTTTTGTTTTGTTAAATTAAATTTTTTAATTGAAAGAAAATATGAAAAACACATATAAAATATTAAGGTTAAAATTATACCAAAAGATTGTTAAAATTTATAAATTGTTCATTAAACAAGAGAAAAAAAAGATATGCGCTTAGGTAATTATATTTATTTATTTTGAACAAGTGCAAAGTGAATGGATTATTTTTTTTTCATTGAGGATATTGATAATTTATGATGTCATACTCTCAAAAAAAAATTATGTGTTTAATGCTCATATCATATTTTAACAATCTTATTAATAAAAAAATGCAGTAATTTTATATGACAAATTCTAAAAAAATAAAAATAATTTTCAATTAAATCGTGGGAGCAAAAGTTTTTCATTTAAAATTTTCCATATCAGAAAATACAATTGGGAGTATAAGTTTAATTTCATAATAAAATTATATCGCGTTATAAAATCTCATTTATCTTATTTTTCTTAAAATAGATTTTAAAATAAAAATTATGAGATATATATTTCATTTTACAGATAATGTACATAGTTACATCTTTACTGAAGAAATATCTTTTCCGTTGAAGAAAAATTCGAGTCTGTTTGACTTCTTATTAACGTATCAACGGAATGAACCCGTGTTTGGGGATGGTTGATTATATCAATCCTATTTCGAAGATTGTCCTGACATTATCGGAAATAAAAATATCCTTGGAGAAGTTCAAGTTTCAAAATATTGTTATAATTCTCAATAAAATTAGCTTTTAGAATCAGATTTTTGATATATCTTATAAGTTTCGTGAAAAATTAAATAAATACCACATATGAATAGTTTTGAACAAATTTACATTTCAGTTGGCTGTATTTATTATGAAACAAGTACTTTCATAAAAAATTTAATTATCTAACTGACAGCTCAACTAAAATTAAAATTATTTAATAAGTATATGGAGTTGTACAAATGTGTATAATTAACCTTTATTAATCGCAGTTACGTAAATTTAATTAACCTTTTGGTCATACAAATAAAACTTGCATTTCTCACATTATAAAAATGTTTAAGAGTAATTTTCCTGAGAAAATCTAGTTCAAATAAAATATGTTGAAAAATTGTTACATTGAAAAAATTTTAATTTATAATCGCGCTTTATTTTAATCGCCTTTTAAGTTTTTATTTGATACAAAATTGAAAATAAACTATTTGTTTTTAAATCTGAAATAATATTACACGATCTATATTATTGAGATAGCAAGCAATCATTTACATCTTAACTTGCATTTATTTAAGAAGTGAAATCTAAATTGATTAATCTTAAAGTTTGATCAACTATGTTGTGTGATATGCAAGACTTATTTATAATAATTTGGTCATTCTTTAGAAAAAATAACTTAATTTCCGGTCATTAAATTTTAAACAACCCGGACATAAAGCTCAATTGGTATTCAAATTTTAACGAAAAGTTATCATAGTTATATTGCATACTTTACTGTATATTATGTTGTATGTACAATATTACAATGTATACAAACACATAGTATATCTGTTTCTATATACACATAATTAATAATTTACTTTTTATTACGACAATAATATGCTGGTTAAACAATAAAAACAGAATGCTTAATTAAAGTAAGAAGGAAGGTAATATTGGAAGCTACAGAAAAAAGATTAATATGTCATAAAATCAAAACAAAAAAATAAAGCATAAAATTTTAATAGATTAACATTATAAAAGGTGCAACATACTAAACAGCTTCATTTATTTATTTATTTTTTAAAAAAAGAAAAACTATATCGTCACGATTGCTATTAATTTTTATGTTTTGAATGGCATAGTGTATTGCATTTAGTTAAATGGATGTCATAAATTTATTGAAAAAGAAAACAAAATAAACATATACTTATATTTTATATATTTTCCTTGGAATACTATCCATTAAAAAAAACATAATATTCATCAGTTATTATACTACGATATAACATTGTTAAGGTCCTCTGTCTACAAGAGTAAATTTTACTTTTAAACAAAATGTTACAAAAAAAAATGTTGACTAACTAGTATGAGATTTATCTTTTATTCGTACATTGTAGAAAATCAAGTCCATAATCGGAAGGGACGTAAAATACTGAAATAGCATATTCACGGACACAAGTAATTATAACCTTACCACAAGTTTGTGTAAAAAATAGAATTTACATTGGAAACTAAAAAGTCAATACAGTTTAAAAGGTAATTTTGAAAGCTTAATCATAAAGTATTCTCAAAATAAAATGCACTTTTATGTATCTATTAAAATGATAAAAATGTTGTATTGCTTAATTTAACTTTTCTGAACTATTTGTTTTCATTGTTTTTTCTTATTTCTTTTAATTAAGTGATTATTGTTTTGGATTAGAAAAACCAAAGACATATGGTTCTCAATTTGGTATGCTGGTGGTAGCTTTATTATACTTATTCAAATTTTACAAAAGAGATTTACAAAGTAAGATAATAATGTTAAAATTTTTATGTTGACTTTGTATTTGGGTTGATTTGGGTATAATATTTTTTTTATAACCAAATTTTGAATTTTTTATTTATTCGGAAGATAGTGAGATTGAAATTTAAAATATGAATAAACACTCAAATGTAGAATTTTAGACCACCCAGCAATTTAACACTCCTTAAAAAATAATTTTCTTCGTTTTAACGTGCTCATGATAATGAATAATATATTTAATAATATGCAAACTAGTAGAATTGAAGAGGTCCAAATACACTGCGGGGACAGTTTGAAAACAAAAATTTAATTCTATTAAGAAAATCGAATAGTCCGTTATACTATTTATAATTTAAATAGAAATTCAATCTATAAGTATAAAATTTAAAATATTTTATATTGTCTAATATTGTGTTTCACAGTTTACCATTATTTTGTATTATTAATAACAATATCTTTCTTATTTTTCATAACAACTTCTAAACAACAGTAATTTAATTACTAAGTACAGGTCATTTGTGGGATTGCAGTGAAACATGCTGATTGTAAAAAAAACAACCAAAAACCTGAAATTAAGTTACAAATCAATAGAATGAAAATTCATGGAAAATTAATAATAATTAATGTTTTTGAATATCAAAATTTATTATAATAAAAATATTTTAAATTAAAAAATAAATTATTACATATAGTAAATTTAGCGTAAGAAATTTTAAATTGAAAATTTAAATTAAAAATATAATTAAATAAGATATAAAATCTGCAAAAATGTATTTTAAATGTTCAGTAGTGTTTATGAAATTTGATTATTACGAGCAATAAAATATTGGTAAAAAATTTTAAGTAAAAATGTGAATTATTCCAGTATAGATATACTGTATATTTAAGAAATAACACTGGCCAACAAAAAAAAATTTTGTATTGGTGCAGTTCTGTTCGCATCTGTAGTCGGTAAAGTAGTTAGTATGAACTACATTGCTGCTACTAGATGTCAGCTGACAGCTCTGGTGTACCTACAATTCTTATTTCAAATTTTTTACGGTTTTATTCAAAATCAGTCCATGTTATAACTACTTTTATGACATTAATCGTATAAATTTATGATGGCAAGTAAGTCAAGAAGTTGCATTAACGATTCTGATATGTTTTGTTACATATGCGGTGAGTATATAATGAAAGATCAACGGAAACCGATTAATGACACGGTAATTCGCTTGTATTCTGTATACTTTAGTATTGAAATTGGCAATCAAGATAAAGAGCTGATATGAAAAATGTTACTAGTTTTCTTGTATCAGCTCACAAAATATACCCAAAATCAGGTCTAAAATCTTAGGCACCAAAATGAGTGTAGGCCAGTGTAATAGAAAGGAGTAGCTATTGGCATTAAATGTTAAATATCTAAATTTCTTTTGCCAATTATAAGAGAACGTTTTATGTTAAATAGGCGTAGTAGAAATATAAGAATAAAGGTAGAAAGTGTTCACAAAATTGAATTTCTCTAAAATCTAAAATTTTGGTTTGAAATCTGTTTTAATCGTTTTAATGGTTTTATAATGTTTTGTCATTTGATTCAATTAGTATAATACCAATAAACTGACTCGTGTTTCGTGTATAATTAAAGAAAATACGATAAATAAACAACGACGAATTTTGATAGAAAACATTTCTTTCTCTTCAATTAACGAAATACAGCAAAATTTAACAGCATTATTTTTATTGATTTAATGAAATCTATATAAAATTTTTTGTCATTCTATTTATGTAACTAAAATCGGTTTAACTGCGAAATAAAAATTGAAAAATTGGGTTATCTTATGTTCCAAAAATATATTAAAAAACAAAAATTCACAAAATTTTGATAAAAAATAAATTGAAGGCGCACCTTAATTTCAACATTGACTTACAAAACCACAAAATTTTCAAATAAATTTATAATTTTGTATACCTATCTTGACATGTCTTTAAAGTTAAAATAAACATATATTGGTTGTTAAGAATAAATTGTTATCATAATTTCCAAACACCCATAAAATTTATTTTGAAAAAATGGTTGAAAGATACGAAAATATGTACATACTTAACTAATACGTCAAGTCAGATTTATTTAATTTAGCTTGCTGCTTCTTAATATTTTTAAATTCATTAAATAAAAGAATTTCAGAAAAATGATTTTATATAGAAATTCTCATAGTTCCACATAGAAAGAATTTTGCTGCCATCCATATATTGTAATAATTAAAAAAAAAAACAATTCTTTTCTATCGTTTTTAAAAAGTAAAGTTTATTAATGTGTTTCAGCATTCAGCATCGGCAAATTGGTTATGGTTTAACGATAAAATTGGATTTATATATAGTTTGCCAGAAGAGAATCATGCACGGGGGTTGGAAATAAGGCCGCAGGAAATAAGGCCGCGACGTTTTTTTGTTGCGGTCTTATTTCATTTTGAAAAATGAAATAAGGCCGCGAAGATTTTTTCGCGGCCTTATTTCGTTTTTCAAAATGAAATAAGGCCGCGAAAAAATCCTCGCGGTTTTATTTCATTTTGAAAAATGAAATAAGACCGCAAAAAATTCCTCGCGGCCTTATTTCGTTTTGAAAAATGAAATAAGGCCGCGACAAAAAAAAACAATTATTCGGAGGGCTAATTTCATTTTTATAAACGAAATAAGGCCGCGTAATCTTGTGAGGTGAGCACACAGGGCAGGGGGCAGCAGGGCGGCGGGCGGGCGGTTGATCAGTGGGATTTGCGGCGCTAGCCGCAAATCCCACTGACCAACCGCCCGCCCGCCGCCCTGCTGCCCCCTGCCCTGTGTGCTCACCTCACAAGATTACGCGGCCTTATTTCGTTTTTCAAAATGAAATAAGGCCGCGAAAAAATCCTCGCGGCCTTATTTCATTTTTCAAAATGAAATAAGTCCTCCGATTAATTTTTTTTTTTGTCGCGGTCTTATTTCATTTTTCAAAACGAAATAAGGCCGCGAGGAATTTTATGCGGTCTTATTTCATTTTTCAAAATGAAATAAGACCGCAACAAAAAACATATCGCGGCCTTATTTGCCGCGGCCTTATTTCACTGCGCCTCATGCACCATTTATTAATAATTTATTTATATGGATTCGATCGAAATCATATTACACAATTATAATAAATATACTCAAACATGCATTTATGTTCATTCTTCTTTTTTTTTTACCGAATGTCATATATTTTTTAAATATAATTGAAAAATAATATAATTTATGCATTTTCATGTCTATAGAGTTTTAATATATTCAAAACTTAAAAAAATCATAAAAATGTTTCAAATTATCCCTAAATTGATGAAATTTGTTAAAAAGACGTGAATAATTCTCTCCCTACAAAAAATTATATGCATAAAATATTTTGTTCAGTGATATATTGATAGAAATCATTTTCACGTTAAGGTAATTTGTATATACCTACTTACCTTTGAGTAATTTGAAGTTATATAGTAGAATATTTAAAAAAATAAAAATTATATTCAACGTCTTCATATGCAATAAATCAAACACGTACTTAAAATAATTGCATTGAAATTCAAAAAAAATATCTTAAAAATATTATAATAATGAAGCATTACCAAGTTAAGTTTCCTTCTATGTACCTGGCTTAACAAGAAATTCTAAACCAAATTTTCTTATTTATATATACATTATGTACAATTCTACACGATATTTGTGTCACAAGCTCCATTCTATAAAGACGTCCAATGCAACTTCTTATTTGCTGTTAAACAGCGAAACCAAATTCCCTACTATAGATAGTGCGAGAACAGTTTTATAATGATGTTCAATCTAGTTTTATTGCTTTAATGAAAATTAATTAACTGATTACTATAAATTTATTAATAAATCGTAAAATACCTCATAAAATCATAAATTATACCATGATTTTTATTAAATGGTTTTATTTCATTTAATTTTGTTGCGTGTCAGATAAATATTAATTTTAATATCTTCTTAATATGTTGCTATAAAATAAAAAATCTATGCGATTAATATTAATATCCTGATTTTAATTTTATTGATATTGAAATTTTATTAGTGTAGCTATATTACAGCCAAAATTTTTGTGTTTTCCTTTGAAACCCAAGGAAAAATTAAGGACAATATAAAGATATTTTTAGTAAACGAACTCATTTTGCCTAAGTTAACCATTCTGATAAATCCTGACAGTCACTAGGACGAAACAATTCCATTATCTTTTCAAAATATTTAGGATTCATTACTCTTACAAAAATGTTTTTATTGTTTCTAAAATAATTCGAATTAGTCCGCCTCTATATTCTATGCCATCATGAATGATTCATGTATATAATCTTTGCTGTGTTCCAATTTTACAGATGGAAAATAAAGAGTCGTTAAAGAAATGAAAAATTTTCTATACATCAAAAACTGGTACGATTTTGTAACACAAAACGATTAAATTATCTTTTTATAACTACATACTTATTAATGTCACGAAAACAATATTAATTAATTTTTTTAAACGATTGTATTATTTATAAAATTGATGTTATAATTTATATTTGTATATTAATTAAATTAAGTGCTCTTAATTTTAAATTCATATTATAGTTTTGCAATAAATCAATAAAATAATATATAGTGAAAGGAGGATGTTTGAATATAATTTAAATATAAATTGTACTTATATAAACCATACATCCGAAAGGTGTCACTTAACATGTCAATTTCTTAATAAATATTATTAAGATACATACAAAATAAAAAAATAATTATATTAGTTATATTTTTTTTTTCCCATAAAGATAATAAAAATAATATAATTATTTGCAATTAATATTATCATAAAGCTTCTTTTATAGAATAGATCCTGGTAAGAAAAATTGCAATCCAATGGAATTCTGCCTTGGAAATGTTTTTTTTTTTCTCTTACTTTTAGGCTTCTGCTTCTTTTTGGAATTATATCAAATACTTATTATGCCCAATATTATATTCAATATATTATGCATGGAGGGCTTTTGCAAAAATAGCTATGGTACACTTAAATTTGCTTTAATATTGCACCATCAACACCAAATAATAAGTTACTCTGACAAAATATTAAGTAACTATAAATTAATAAAAAAAAAAACTAAATTCTACAATCCATCATAAAATATTTAATTTGTTTTTCTATAACAAAAATAAATTCCAATTTATCATCTCGATACCATTATTATTACCTTCTGTTTGGTAATTTGAAAAAAAAAAAATGTTTTAATACATAATATACCTACATTATGTATTATTTTTTATTTTCATCAAGCCGAAGTAACAAATGTAACAATTTATTGAAGTTATGAAATTACAATAAAATGTATAATAACAATATTTATAAAAATAAATCAAAAATTTTATTAAAAAAAAAAAATTCATAAAATTTTTCTTTAATTATATAGATATGGGAATGAATATTATGTTTTCGAAATGTAAATTCTTTATATTATTAAAAAGTAAAACTTGTACTTTTAGGAGATATAAATTATAAATTCATTTTATAACTCCATTTTAAAAAAGAAAAGAAAATAGAAATCTAAACATAATTAACATAATCTTCGTGAACATTATTAAATATACAAATAATTCATACATAAGACAAACAATTTAAACTTCAATTTTGTAAGGGTTTGATAAAGTGTCTAATTTTCTTTTTACATTAAATTAACAAAATGCAAAATTAAAATTTCTTCAATTTCATTAAAGTAATGCCATGTCAATTTTTTTGAA
This sequence comes from Hybos culiciformis, assembly GCA_964007475.1. Taxonomy (NCBI): domain Eukaryota; kingdom Metazoa; phylum Arthropoda; class Insecta; order Diptera; family Hybotidae; genus Hybos; species Hybos culiciformis. The sequence goes on along the minus strand of OZ023274.1, from coordinate 31,619,206 downwards.
GTTTATACTTCTTTAGGCGCGGTGTATGATATAAATGAGTAATTCTGTAGGGGGTAAAAATTTTTTTACTCATTCGAATTTGAGTTAAAAAAAAAAACGACATGCTGTACCGTTTGAATACTCGAAAAAAATGAGTCAACTCAATAATCATTTGTTATTTATAAAAACAAAATAATTTGGCGCGAAAAATTTAAATTCAAATTATTTTTAAAAATCTTTCGTTTACAAATTTTTTAAAATTTAAATTTTTTTTCAAATTAGGTAGTTCAATAATCATTTGTCATTTATAAAAACAAAATAATTTGGCGCGGAAAATTTAAATTCAAATTATTTTTTAAAAATATTTCGTTTACAAATTATTTAACAACTAAAATTTATTTTTCAAAATAGGTAGGTCCGGTGAAATAAAGATTACCTGCCGAAAATTTTTTGGGCAGGGACCTACGGTAGGTCGTGCCGGCTCAAAATATGTTAAAAAAAATTTTTTCCTCCGGTCAAATTATTAGATTACCTGACCAAAAATTTTGGATACGGAGCTACAGTTAGAGTCTTCCCGCCTCAAAATATACCAAAATAATTTTTTTTTTCAAAATAGGTAGCTCGGGTGAGAAATAAAGATTACCTGCCCAAAAAAAAGGAAGGAAGTGAGGGCGGAAGTGAGGGCGGAAGTGAGGACGGAAGTGAGGACGGAAGTGAGGACGGAAGTGAGGACGGAAGTGAGGACGGAAGTGAGGACGGAAGTGAGGACGGAAGTGAGGACGGAAGTGAGGACGGAAGTGAGGACGGAAGTGAGGGCGGAAGTGAGGTTGGAAGTGAGGGCGGAAGTGAGGGCAGAAGTGAGGGCGGAAGTGAGGTCGGAAGTGAGTGCGGAAGTGAGGGCGGAAGTGAGGGCGGAAGTGAGGGCGGAAGTGAGGGCGGAAGTGAGGGTTGAAGTGAGGGCGGAAGTGCGGGCGAAAGTGAGGTCGGAGGTGAGGGCGGAAGTGAGGGCGGAAGTGAGGGCGGAAGTGAGGGCGGAAGTGAGGGCGGAAGTGAGAGCGGAAGTGATGGCGGAAGTGAGGGCGGAAGTGAGGGCGGAAGTGAGGGCGGAAGTGAGGGCGGAAGTGAGGGCGGAAGTGAGGGCGGAAGTGAGGGCGGAAGTGAGGGCGGAAGTGAGGGCGGAAGTGAGGGCGGAAGTGAGGGCGGAAGTGAGGGCGGAAGTGAGGGCGGAAGTGAGGGCGGAAGTGAGGGCGGAAGTGAGGGCGGAAGTGAGGGCGGAAGTGAGGGCGGAAGTGAGGGCGGAAGTGAGGGCGGAAGTGAGGGCGGAAGTGAGGGCGGAAGTGAGGGCGGAAGTGAGGGCGGAAGTGAGGGCGGAAGTGAGGGCGGAAGTGAGGGCGGAAGTGAGTGCGGAAGTGAGTGCGGAAGTGAGGGCGGAAGCGAGGGTGGTAGTGAGGGCGGAAATCAGGGTGGAAATCAGGACGGAAGTGAGGGCGGAAGAGAGGTTGGTAGTTAGGGCAGAAGTGAGGGCGGAAGTGAGGGCGGAAGTGAGGGCGGAAGTGAGGGCGGAAGTGAGGGCGGAAGTGAGGGTGGAATTACCTGACCAAAAATTTTGGAGAGGGAGCTATGGTTAGGGTCTTCCCTGCTTAAAATATGCAAAAAAAAATGTTTTTTAAATAGGTAGCGCCGGTGAAATAAAGATTACCTGCCCAAAAGTTTTGGGTAGCTAGCTACTTTTAGAGTCGTCCTGGCTCAAAATATAAAAAAAAACACACGAAGCAGTCATAGGAACTGCCGAAAGAAGTTTATACTTAAAGCTTTAAACTATGAAATAACAGTGGCTATAAATGATGGGCTGCTCAGTACAAAATGTAAATTAAAATAAAAATCAGTCCAGCAGTCCAAAAGCAGTCCATTATTTGTAGTCATTGTTATTTCATAGTTTAAAGCTTAAGTATAAACTTCTTTCGGCAGTTCCTATGACTGCTTCGTGTGTTTTTTTTTTTATTTTTTGGGCAAGCACCTATGGGTACAATTTACCTTGTATTAAAAAGAAAATACCAACTAATCACTATCACAATTTTTTTTTCGTACAGAAGCTACCAAAAAATTATTATTTGAACTAAATTATGTTTTATATCAAAATTATTATTTGTTTTTTTTTCTTAATTTCCACTTTGGTATTAAATAATTATTTTTTTAGTAAAAAAAAAAAACAGAAATAACAATAAAGAAATAAAAAAAAAATTTATTATTAGCTTATAAAGTAATTTCAGGTCAAGGTTTGGATGAATTTTTAATTTCAATTTTAGGAATTTTTTTTTATTTTATTTTTAACAATTATTTCAAATATTAAAATTGGTTGGATTAAAATTAAATATAAATCAAGTTTTTTAGGTTAAGCTAAAATTAATTGCGATATTGATGTTGATTGAAAAAAAAAAATTGTTTTTCTTATTCAATGTTTTGTAAAATTCACAGAACTGTAGAACTATGTTTGATATTTAAATCTCAAGTGGAAGGTCAAAATAGTACATGAAATCTTAACATAGAAGCAGCATAGATAGTATGATAGTATGAGTTGCTCGTATGAATGCACATTTCGAATTATACTTATATACTGGGCAAAGTTTGGATTTTTTTAACACAGTTTATATATCTAAAGTTTGATCATTTCCCAGTTAAAAAAATGCTTATAAAAATTTTCAGAAATTCTAGCTTATTTGAAATAAATGAGAACTTCTAAAGCCAGATGTTAAATTTATCGTAAATGTTAATAAAATATAAAATTAAAAAAATAAACAACATAATATGTTCCACCTACTCTTGTTATATTTAAAAACATATATTATTAAAATTCTTTGTTTTTATTTTTGTCATCACAAAAAAATTTTCTTTTTAAATTTCTGAATATGTATAGAAAATTAACATAATATTCTACACCTTTATTATATTTCTCACTTAAAGGTATGGCCTGATTGTATAATTAGTATGTTTTAATTAAGATTTTTGCTCTATTTGAACTTATTGTTTGAATAATAACTTCTCTTGTACTTTGGGTTGGGAGACAATTTATAATTATTATAAATACTTAATAATATTTTATTTGCTCTACTTCAACTAGAAGTCGTGACAATTAAGTAATTGGTAAAACTCTTTGGCTTCATTTCAAGAAATTGAAGTACTCCATATTTGACGTTTTTTTTTGGTACTGTCTGTGTGAAATAAGCGATTGTGGAATCTATCTCCATAAAATAAACATATTAATTTAATTGCCCATTACTTACAAATGATTTTCTTAATTTAGTTGTTTTTTTTTTACTCAAATCTACCTATGTCGTCAATTTGACAGAATAAGTTCAACATGATATACAATTTAAGAAGATCGCACATTTTAATTTAAAATATCGACCATGACTTCAATTTGGAAAAATTTTTCACCAAAACATTATAAAAATTTAATGAAATTAAATTTTTAAATTAACTTAATTACTTTCTACCTAAATTGATTTTTTTTTGCATATCATTTCAAAGTTGATCGTGATCAAATTAAAAATTTTCAAAATCAACTTTTAATTAGGCTTGTTGCGAAAATATGTGTAAGGAGTACACGCGCGTATCTGATTTTTTTTATTATTATTATAGTAAATTAAAGTTGATGATAACTTAATCAAATTGTGATTGAACGGTTATGCCCTTTAAAATTTTATATATGTTACGAAAGTTTTTAAAAGTATGTATCTTTTTATACGTTTTATTAACAGTAAATATCTTAAAAATCGTGATATTGAAAAAAATGTTGAGAGCATTATATATAACGTATCTACACTAATACATAAGATACATAAGATACTAATGCGAATTGAACAAAGATGGACACAATATTGTCACATATTGAAATTTTTATTTCAAATTCTCAAAAACTCACTGGATTATTTAATTTCCTAAAAATCAGACATACAATTATTTCAATAAGATTTCCTAATGTGTTGAATTATACTTTTCATACTTTTTCACATATTTTCTTTTTAGTGAAAATGAAGAATAAACAAGTGAACATTTTTCACATCATTGAAATTAAAAACTTAATTTTTTTCGACGAGGTGTTACATAAACTATTATTTTTTTTTTTTTGTGATTTAGTGAAAATTCCGTTGTCTAATCTTTTTAACATTATTCCAAAATAATATGTAATTTCAATAGTTAAAATTTAAACAGCAATTAACTGTGAAGATTGACGCCAATAAAATTTATTTTTAATATTTTTACTTGAAAATCCATGAAATTTTATTGCATATTATTATCTTTAATCGTGTAACTAACTAGAATACTAAGTTTTATATGTGTCCTAATCTTAAGTATAAGCATATAATTACATATATTAATCAAAGTGGTTTTGATTGGTGAAGATAAGGATTATAAAAATAATAAAAACTATTTGTTTAAAAACTTGGGAACTTCTTCAAGTCTAGAAGATTAAAAATATTATTGAGATTCTTATTAACGTAATTCTCTTGAAAAACTTTGAAAATTTGAAGCATATTATATGATGAGATATTTTATCTAGAATTTAAAAAAGTCGAAAATACAAACTCAACGATATCAGCTGTCTAATAACCATATTTATATATATTTTCATTTTTAAGTGCTCCAGTAATAAAAAAAAAATACAATATTCACTAATGGATTTTTGTACGCATCCCAAAATATTTAAGATTTCATTTGTTTATTTATTTATTTATTTAATTTTTTACAAAAAGCAATAACAGAAAATAAAATACATCAAACTGTTCGAACAATGGGAAACCACAATTAGTAAATATTTTTATTATGTATATATTTTGACTTTAAACTTATTATTTCGACTTAATTTGGTAATGAAAATTTAAATTAAATAAATAAAAAATTAACTACACCATCAGCCAGCATGATTATTATTATTTAATCAATATCAGCTGGTGACAATGATGTGTTTAAGAATTTCACACCCAAAAGCTTTAAACAACACAAACACTTAATTCAAGTGAGACAAATTGAAAAATTGACACAAATTCCAGTCCGAGGCGCGAATCGAACCCACGACCGAACACGCCGTAGGATAATGGCAATACCACTACACCATGACGGTCGATAATAGGTTGAATTCATGAAATTTTGTTGTTTCAATTATGCCGAGCATTCCATTGTTGCATACTGCCCCGGTTTTTATTATAATTACCATTATAATAATAAAACCACTATACCGCACTATATTATTAAGAAATTTATGTTGAAATTTCAATCCGCATATAAATTTATGTATTGTATCTTTTCTTATAATTCAATTTTCTTCATTTTATTTCTGAGTTTATGGTTATTGTTTACTTTTTTTTTGCTAAGCTCACTAGACATAATAAATGTTTTAATGAAACAATAATAAAGGAAACAATAAAACACCTGCTAAATATTTTTGATCTACCATATTATAATAGTTTATTATTATAACAAAAATAAAAACAATTTTTTTTATTCATTCAAATTTTTCAAAATCTTAAATCTAATTCTGTTTTATTAACATAAGAATAATAAATTAATAAAAAGAAAAACAGCATCAAAAACATCACGATGCAATAATTTGTTAACCTTATCACAAATTGTAAATTCTTTAAAGATTTATTATTATTATTATTTTTAATAATAATAAACAAACTGACCAAATATTATAATTTAAAAATGTATATTATACAAAAATTACGAAATAACATTTTTTTTAATGAATCTTATATTATGTTGTTAATTTTAATAAATGTACAATATTTATAAGGCGTTCCTATTAAAGGAATTCTAATTCGGATTTTAAAAACTTACTACGACCGTTTTCTAACTTAAAATAATTTAACAACCTATTAACCTACAGATAAATTTAAGATGAAGCCTAATAGTTCTACATTTATCAGCGCACATTTGCATTTGTTTAGCTTTTCTTAAGAGATGTCAACAATTTTCTCAAAATAAAGCATTTGTGTATACAATTCTCGTATTAATCCAGCCAAAAGTGTCTTTCTTAAGTTATTTCTGAATTTCCAGTTTCGCGCTTGATCAAAATTATTTCGAAAAGTCTTAAGCGTTGTTATCTAAAAGTATCTATATTTAGCCTATTTGCATATTTTTGTATATTATTTAAACTATATTTGTAGCCCTTTATTCATCACTTATACATGATTTTATTTCATATATTTAATTAAATCTTAATGATCTATGACGAGATAATAAAAAAATATGTTTTTTTTCTTTTTAATAATAAATTAATCATTATATTAAAATATCAGATTTCAAAACAGAATGTAAAGAAAATGCACAACATTATAATATTGTCTTTGAGTAAAAAACAAAGAAAAAATTAACAATTTCAATCATTTTAATTGCATTATTACAAAAGTAGTATATTAATTTCACACCCTGATATTTCATATGTCTACTACAATATCAAATTTAATTTGTTTTTCTTTTTTATGTTATAGAGAAAAAAAAATTATGTCAGAACTCAATCTTGAGGATAAATATGAATGGCAGAAAGGTGTGAAGTAATTTTTTAAATAGATATGGTTATTTTTTCTACGTGTATATAATATGTATTCTACATACATTTTATATTGATCATTTTTGTTACACATAATCTTTTTCTTTTTTATTTTAATTTGTTTACGAAAATATTTCATGGGTCATCAATTTTTGTTAAAATGGTATATTATGTAAAAATAGTAAAATTTTTATATTGTTTTGTTGTTATTGATGAAAAATATCAATTTCATGCTATTTACGAAATATCCATTTCTTGTAATTAATTATCCGTAAAAAAAACAATATGGTATAAAAAATTGATCTGAAGAAAATCAAACAAAAAAAAAACACTTTTAACAAATAAAAAGGGTGTTACAAATAAAATTAATAAAATTTACATTATCAATATAAACATATAATTCCACAGGAACAAAAACTGAAGTACTTAAGTCGAAAATGAGAGAACATTATAAAATCCTTCTATAAAAAAATCATTCTCCACAATATTTACATTTTTTTTTGATTGGGTATAACTAATTTATAATCAATCAATAATTTCCTAATCAACTAATTTGATCTGGAACAAAAAATATTATTTAATTTATTAATATTAAAATATTGAAAAAAAAGTTATAAATGTTCATTATTATGTATAGCACTGTCAAGGACAATATTTTTTCGAAATCGTGATTTCCTTTTTTGTGACTAACTACAGTTGAATTAAAAATATTTTAAGCTTGTTATCAACATAAACATGAGCGAATAATATATTTTTATATTTTAAGATTTAATTTTATATAAAATATTGAACATACGGTAAAAATTAAAAAATAAAGATAAGATTAGGCAAAAATAGATTTTAAAGAAGGAAAGGTCGGATATAAAGTTAAGGTATAAATATATTTATGATGTATGTTAGTTATAATCTATCACTGACTGCATCTAAAAGCTATGGCTTAGTACAACTTGTATAATGCATGGTGTGTGGTAAAAGTCGCATTGCCAAATCAAATAAACAAAAAAAATCATGCTAATCCTGATTAAAAATTGGGTATTTTAGCTCAACTCAAGTTCAAAAACCAGACTTAATTTCCTGAAAATTTTTTTTATCTAATCAACTATTATTTGTTGTGAATGTATACCAAACCCAACTGCAAAACATAAATAAACAGAAAATAATCTCTATGAACTATCTATTTTTTTTTTAAATTTTGATTAATTTTGATTGCTTAATTGATTAATTTGTAGGCAATCGACAATTTTTTAAAAATGTAAAAATGTTTTTTAAAATATTTTTCACGATTTGCGATTATCAAGACATCTTACACATGGAATAAAGAGTCATCTTCAGTTGCCCTTCTGAGTTCCTTCAGTAACAAAAAAAAATTTTAATAATTGCATTTATATTACTGTATGAATGCATTTTTTTTTATAATTTAAGGAAAATTATTTTTTTCTTAGTGAAATATGAGAAACGTGATTTAAATTTAATAAATTTTTTTAATTTTCAAAATAATTGAAATAAATACGATAATTGACTAGTTTTTAGATTTGTAGGTATAGGTATATATATAATTTTTTTAAACAAATTTCACTTAAAAATTTATTATTTTAATAAATTATTTCTTAAGCAAGCATAATAAATTGCTTGCAACATTATCTTTCATAAATTCACTTAATGTTTTAACATATTTATCATATAAAAAAAATAATTCTTCAATTATTCTTATAATTGATAGATGAAAATACATATACTGAAATATTTTATTCTAATTTATCATTGGTTAAATAAAATTTCATGATATTTAAAAACTGTATAACTATTAATGACTTAACCGAGGGTAGTTATATACTGAGTTTACTAATATTATGAATTATTATGTTTTGAAATAAAAAAACTGAACTTGAACTAATAATTAATGTATGCTTTAAACCACAAAAAAAAGTATCAAAATACTTGTCGACATACATTCATTTTGAACCTTAAATTTAGTGAATTTATTAACTATTAACATTAAAATTGATTTTTGGCACTCTTACAACATTATAATATGAGAGATAATGTAAATTTTAATAGAATCATTAATAGTAGATTACAATACATGGTAAGAAAATTTTTTATTCTTGCGAGTTGTGTATACACACAAACACATAGACACGAGTCATATTTATATCACGAGACCGAAGGTCGAGTGATATAATATTGACGAGTGTCTATGTGTTTGTGTGTATACACAACGAGCTGTATAACAAATTTGATTACCATGTATTGTATACTGCTTTAATGTGCATGGGAGAGGGAGTTGAAAACAATACATTTACAATGAAAAAAATAAACAAAAAAGTTCAAAATGAAGCAAGGAAATAAAATTTAATTAATACGGAAGTAAATTTATTTCTCGAAATGATTTCAAACCGGATGATTTAAGATCAGCTAATTCCTAAAATATTAAAAAAAATTAGTAATTTTTCCAAAAAAAATTATTCATTTTCTTTTTTGCAAAAAAAAAAATCGAATAATTTTTTTTCAGAGAAATTACTAATTTTTTTTTTATTATTTTAGGAACTAATGGTCTTCTTAAATTTTATTTAATTTTATTTTTAATTATTAAAAAAAATAATAATAATTTTATAATTATTTTTTTTTATAATTAAAAATAAAATCAAATAATAAATATATAGTTATAATTTATATTTACAATAAATAATCTCCTTGTTGCTGCCATTTTCCTCGTTTGTTGATAAAAGAAAAAAAAATTCTTACTTGACATTTGACAGCAAACTTTATAATGACAACAAAGATATTTTCAGGGTTACCATTGTTCTATTTTTATTCATTTTGTTTTTTTGAATAAAAATAAGTGCAATTTTTAAAGTATGGTTTAAATTTTTGTACTAAAATCCAACCACACTCGTTTAAAAATTTAGTAGTAGAGGTTCGAAGATCCTTTAAAAATAGTAGATTGAAACACATGTTAAGAAAATTCATCGACTGATCGACTGGCCGCTTTTTAGAAAAAAAAAAAAATAGCCGCGTATTTTTTTATTGGTTCTTTTTTTTTTTTTGTTTGCTCAGAGGGAAAATATAGATTAGCTCAGAGGGAAAATATAGATTTTTAGCATTATAAACTAAGCTTTGTTTGACATTGATATGATGCATGTGAGAGGTATACATTTGCAATTTTTTTTTTTTTTTTGGTATTTGTCTGTTTGAAATATTGTGAGTGTGAGTGATATTATTTTTGTTTATAGTATTACGCAGTTCAAAATGAAGAATGTAAATACAATATAGAGCAATGTAAATACAATTTACATCACAGGGAAATGTAAATACAATTTACATTCCTCTATAATTGCATGTGTATTGATGCATGTAATGGAGCATTTACCGAGCTAAATTTGCGAATGTAAATACAACTTACCGAAGCCATGCGCATTAAAATTATTATAGATAAAAAAAAAACAAATTGGTCATTTAGATTAAAATAATATTGTGACCTTTTGTTAAATTGTATTGAAAGTGAAATTAATTTGATTCATTAAGGTATTTTTTTTTTTCGATGAAACATTCGTACGTGAAACACTCAGCGCCATCAGAGAATAATACAGACACCATGTTGTGGGATTGCATTAATTTTGATAAAGCCTTTTAATTACTAAACTTAACTAGAACAGCAAAACTCTTCAGTATTTATTAAGTTCCTATCTTTTTTAATGATATTTACTAATGCTTAACCTAATATGTTTGTAATTTTTCCATGATGACATACACAATTATTATTTCCAAATAAAAAATTATCTTCCTTAATTTAAGAAAAAAAAAATTTATTTTAATTTTTTAGGGTTTTCAATATAGTTAAAAGATAAAAAATTTTGATTTTTTATTTATTTGTTATTTGATTGTTTATATATTTTTATTGTATATATCATTGATAATGATTTGTTTAACTTCTTCAATTTTTTTTTTAATCAAGGTCATAAATGGATAAGAAATTTGATGATGATGATGATGTTCATTATTGGTTATTCTGATGTCAAATAATAGCTATTTAGTTAATGTTTTGTTTTTTTAAGAATTTAAACATAGTTATAGTAGTGGCTGATTACGTAAGATTACGTCTAATTATTGGATTTGGATACAATAATTTTTACATATTTTGAAAATTTAAGCTTAAAATCAATTTTTTTTATCTATTGTTAACTTCATAAGGATTATTTTAATACCATTTTATCATCAATTTTATCATCAAAACAGAAAATACTTTATAATTGATTAACTAGTTGTAACTAGTATATGATAAAAATAATTTAAGAATCTCTCAAAATTAATACGAGTAATTAATTTATTTTTGGTTGTAAAAACTAAATTTTGTTTTCATTATCTTAAATACATAATTATGTATTTCGAATTAATTCATTAAAATTGATAATATATTTAAATTAAACTAATAGATTATACAGTTAAATTGAAACTGATAGTTTGTTTAATAAATCATTCCAATTATATTTAATGATACATAAGCGAATGAATTATAGTTCAAATAAGTATTTTTTTTAATCTCATTATTAATATTATTAAATGTTAATTATATTAAGTATATAAAATTGTAATAAATAAATAAATAAAAAAATAAATGTTAATTGTTTGCGTTTCTATTTTGATATTGAAGAATTTTTTTAATTTTGTTTTATGGTGCAAAATCTTTAATTAGATTTAATGATCTTTAAAAGTATAGAATCCGCTCTCTAGAGCTTGCATTACAAACCCAGGCAGAGAAGTAATAGCAAATAAAAAATAGAAATAAAAACAAAAGACTTAAGAAATGAACATTTTTCTCCCTATCAATATGTTGTTATTTCAACAAACATAATTTGCATTTACAAACTTAATTATATAAGTTATAACCAATTAATTTTTGTGGAAGCGATACGTTTTACTGTATTTCATTTGACTATAATATAACATTTGACTGTAAATACTTTTGCCTGTGAATACATTTGACAGTAAAAACATTTGACTGTAAATACATTTGAATGTCCTTCATTTCACTGTAGTTATTTTGACCGTAATTTTTGATTTGACATCGTTTGAGATTTTTAGAGATATTCACGTTCATATGACTTGGACTTTTTTCCAAAATATTCAATATTAATTGACAGAGTTAGATAATAAAATATCATTTTGTATTTCATTTGACTATATTTATACTACCAAATAAGAATATAGTTATATATCAAATGAACTGAGAGTCAAATGTAATTAAAATCAAATGGTTTTATAGTCAAATGTATTTATAGTCAAATGCAATACAGTCAAACTTGTTTAACCCAATTTTTGTAACTAAATAAAATTATTATAAATATAGGCCAATTTATTTATTTCGGATACATTTTCTTACTACCAGTACCAATAATTGAAAAACAAAATTTATGCAAATAATAATAAAAAAAAATTATGTTTTGCCAATTTTTGATGGTAATGACTTAATCTCTTCATGTCATCATTGAATATTATTACTTGATACTTTGATTTTATTTACAATATGTATTTAAGATTTGAATTTTGACTTCACAAATTATTTTAAATCTTACTTTTCATTAAAAATTACAGCATTAAAATTAATTAGCCGGGATCAGTTAAATGAAGCGTTAATTTAACTTTAACTTTAGGGTATGATTTAGATTTAGATGCATATCTACATATTACATACAAAATTTAAAAATTCAAATTTTTCAATTCTTCATTATTATTATTGACTTAATATATTGCATGTTTTGAAATTTTATAGCCCTATTTTAATTTAAACGCAAAACAAATAATCTTAAGAATATTATTTCATTTTTTAACTAGGTGTTAGTTTTTTAATAATTATGTTTAAATTAATAATAATAAAATAAACAATAAAAATATAATAAATACTTAATAACTTAACTACTTAACACCTAAAAATAATTTCAATCGATAGTTTTAACCCTGACCCTTGTTTGATTTTTGGTATTATGAATTTTCCGTGACATAAAAAAAATAATTCAAACAAAAATATATTACTCTTCGAAGTAATTTATCAAAAAAAAAATATTAATTTCTCGCTTCTTAAATTATAAATTGATGAATAAAAAAAAAATTGTTTCAGCATAAAACAAAATTATTGTTTTATTTGTATTTTTTTTATATTTATGTAATTATTTCAAAAAATCTAATCATTCTATTTTTTTTTTGTTCCGAAAAAAACATCATCTATTTATTACGTTACAGTAGTTATAGAATAATGAATAGCTTGTTTCTTCCAAAATTAATGAAATATTTTCAAAAAAGAGACTAACTGCTTAACATTCAATATTTATTATAAGTCAATCATTTTAACAAACTAAAAGACTGATACTTTATTAAAATACAACACCTTTTTTGGTTAATGAAATTCTTAAGCAAAAAATAAACATAAATTATGTTGTTAAATAATAAAACTCAGTATGATACTGAACCAATTAAATGGGTCATTTATATTTAATAGTTTTTTTATGTTATTATTTTTTTTCAATCTAAATGAATCTGCAATTATAATGGTTTTCATCATAACATCATAACGTGATCAAATTTGTAAGAAATCAACCTAAAAACTCTAAAAAAAAAACGTCATGATTTTTTATAGCTTCTAATTAAAATTTGCTCAAGAATTATGGATACTACTGAATTTACTTCATTACTTCATTACACATAATGATTTAGTACTCTGGCATAACTAGAGAAATATAATTTAGAATTTTTGAAATACATAATAATTTTTTTTTTTTTTTCAAACAACAATGATCTAAAAAAAAATCATTATGTTGAAAAATCTTAATTACGAAATAATTTTGAAATTCAGAATCTTTATATTATTGGTTCGGTTTACATTTATCTAGCGGTTCTTACAACGAAGAGTAAATATTTACGAGAAGAAATGCGAGTTTAATATTCATTTAAAATTTAAATTTTAAATCAACAAGAGTTTGACCAGTCTTTTTTGTAATACCCAAGTACCCAAATGATCAAACAATGTGTTTGAATCGAGTCGAAAAAACAATGGAACAAAAAGTTTTGACCTTTATTCAAAATTAACTAAATTTCAGCAAAAAAAAATGTTTTTAATACGTTTGATAATTAATGAAATAAAATATGATAACAATATTCGATTTATAAAGAACTTCAAAAAACACATAAATCTTGCTTTATATGCTAAACATTTTATGATTCTCAGCGTGATATTATTATTTTGTGTACCTACCTACTACTACATTAATATTCATTTTAATTATTTGAAAATAACAGAAAAAACTCAGATTAATTACAATTATTTTGATGATTTCTTTCCACTAAAATCTTCTCTTATATTACTTATTTGCTCTATTTTATATTGATTTTATTGACCTCTATCCAAAATTCATTAATTTGTTCAAACTAATGTTTCACGCTATACAAAATAATTGCTTTTGACCAAAAATAAAAATTTAACTAATGACCTTAAAAATCACATATGTGTCAATACTAAAATAGTATGTTAAATTGATGTTATTGTTATGTAATGTTTTATTTTGATAGTTAAATAATGACATTTTGATATTCGTGAGCTTGGAAAATTTTGATAATAAAATAATAGTCCTAATCAAAATTTAACAACAATTTAAGTTGATAACAAGTGAACAATATTGCCCATTAGAAGTTCATATTTGTATAAGTGCAAACGAGGTGAAGGTTTCATAATTCTTTACATAATAAGATGCAGTTTGTTTTAATATTTAATAAAAACAAACTGTTTGTTTGTTCCAATAATTTGTTCCTAGACTGTGAGACTAGAAAATTTTTGAATATTTTAATCAGTAGTTGTTGATGAACGACATTATTTTAAAAACCACGATAGAACCGTACCTTATAAGCAAATAAAACCATCGTTGGCATCTACGAGTTTGAAATTAATATCAGCAAACATTAGATTTTTTCGAGCAATATAATTTTATAAGTATTGAGCTTAGAGTTAGAGTATATAAACAAAATCAGAATATTACTTTCGCTATCTATAAATAAAAAACTTATGCGTGCGAGGTTACTTAAAAAAAGCGGCCAAATTGCATATCGAAAAAAATATGTTTTATATTAATAATTTTAGTAAAAAAGCATAAATTTTATAAATTGTATTTTATATTCAAAAACAATAATAATAGAAATATTTGGTTATAGGCGTTTCCCATCGTGGGACTAAAAAAATATATATAATTTTTTTTCTTTTATTAACCAAACCTAAAAATGTTTTGTTATTATATTCATATTTAAAATAATAATTCTAATAAATCCATGTCGCGTGTAGATAATGTGGGAGAAATTAGTAATTGGTTATTTGCAATATTACCAACATAAATATTGGTCAGTGCTTTTGCTGCAGTTAAATTCCACACCTTTCAGCGTATAATCCAAAATGGTTTCATTTTATCAGACTTATTTTGAAGCTTCAGTGCAATTGCTGGAAGACTATTTACCTATAAAATGAAGTAAATACTCTGTGTATATTTCTTTGGTCGATTCAGACCTTAGAAGAGACAATTTGAAAATTAAACCACAGCTTCCTGGAATTTACAAGTTTGAATATTGTATCTTGAATTGTTTTTTTTATTAAGCCTAAGCACAAAATTTTCGCATTATTGAAATATGGAAAATCCGGACATCAAAACATTATAACATTTAGAATTTTGAACTTAAATAGAAAAAGACCAATGTGCAATAAAAATCAAAATAGAACTCTTGTGTCATACTATAATTCAATTCAAAATTGGAAATAAATATTAAATTTTTCTTATTGTCTTAAAAAAAAAAAAAAAAAAAAATTCAGACCTCTTTATTTAAATGATTTCAAAAAAGTTTTTCCACTGTTTAAAAATAAGAAATAAATAAAATTAAAAAATCATGACTATTTAATTTTTAGATATTTTGATTATCTTGAAAGGCAAATTAAAAAAAAATGTAATAAAAATAATTTTTTAATTTTTTAACAACATTGTTAAACAAACTGATTGAGACAAATTTTCTATTTGTACCAGAAAATAACAAAAATAAAAATATATGAAATTTATATTGAATCTAGTTCAAAAGTTCGTGATTTTATTTGTATTTTAATGTTTAAGTAATGAAGTATCCATTCAATTATTTGAAAATTTTATGTAATTTGCCATTTTTTTCTGTGCATTTACATCATTGGATATAGAATTCTAGATAATGAGTACCGCCGCCATATTGAAAACTATAAAGTAAAAACTGTAAAAAAAAATATATATTGCTATCAGATTCGAAGCACCGCCGTTGAAAACATAGCTAAAAAGCAAAAACTATTGCTTGCAAATTCTTTTCTCAATAAAAATTGAGACGCATTCTATATCTGCATTAACAAAATACATGTAAAATGCAGAGTTCTACATCCAATGATGTATATATAAAATTGATATTTATTCACATTGCTAATTAGAAATTGATTTATTATCAATTTTTATTATACTGTAATTTAAGTTACAAGAAGATTGCAGAACTTTAATTAAAAAAATAAAATTTTTATTGTAATAATCAATTAATTTAATGATTAATTTTATGTTTTCGTATAAAAATTTTAATGCTCTTATTTACTATTCTAATTTAACTACACTTATATTGAAATGGGTTTAATTTTAAACTTAAATGAATATCATCTTCATAATCATTGTTATCACAGGTGTTTGATCAACAGGAATCAGGAAAATAACTGTCAGTAATTTCGTTTACTGAGCACAAGAACTAATATACTAAAAACTTTCTAAACCTTACGTCTAACAATTTGCATATAATTAATCTAATATATTATTATTAAAATAATATAATCTACATTCTACAGTACAAACACAATTATTCTTTACACTTTAATTACATAATTCAGTGTAATTTTAATAAATGTTATGTAGTCTATATAGTTCTTGAAAAAAAATCTCTTAATTTATTTACCATTTTTGTTTTCATCATATACCCAAGTTTATAATTTATATTCAAAAAACGTTTACGTTTATGATCTCTGGTATAAATGTGATGGTAATTGGTAATACAATCTGGGTTTAAAAGCGAGTTGTCAGTGAAAAATTAATTAAAAATGAAGGTGCATAATATTAAATTTCATGATGCTATGAAACTTTATTTAAAAAAGATCATCACAAATTTCGTTTTTTCAAGTCTGTGATGTTCAAGTAAGAACCAAAAAAATGTTTTTTATATGTGTAACGCACATTTTTAAGCATAAAATCATAAATTTCCTTGCACGTGAGTTTTAATTTTTAATTGATATCTCTTTTATGAATCTGAATATGATATTGCGATATAACAAAATGTGTAAATTTAACCATTATGCTTTAGATACATAAAGAAAAAAAATGTGCCTATACGCAATTCAGTAGATTGAATGGTTACAAAGGTTCACGAAAACAGCAACATCTCTATAATGTCAAATACCTTAAATGTAGAAAAAAATTAAAATATACATAATAAATTTTATTTACAGCATTTCAATTGAAAACTTAACTAAATATCACTACTCGAGCCTTAGCGTTTTTGAAAAATTTCGGAAAAAAATTTAATTTTATGATTTATAAACCAACTTAGTTTATAAATCCTTTTTAGCACTTAAATTATACAAAATTGTTAACAAATTAAAAGTAAAAGCCTTAGGGAAAATAATAATCAAATTCTTTTTAAAGTGTCAAATAAAGTGTTAAATACAAATTGTTAAAACGTGCACAAAATGTTTATTACAAGTAAAGTAATATTGAAATTTTTTCTTTGAATTTTTTTTGTTTTTCATATTAATTTTTTATTTAAATGTATGAAATTTTCACGTTTTCAATTCTTAAGTCAATTGATTTAAATTCAATTTTCCATAACTCACAAAGAGATGCAATAAAAAAGAATTAACTAAGTGCACCCACACGACGTTATGTCAAGTTTAATGAAATTTTTTTTATTTTAAAAGCAAACAATTTCAGATCGTTTAATATGATTGTAAAATAAATAAATCATGATATTTATATTCACAAATAAATTTAAAAGCAAAAATATTATATTTAATTCAAGTTTTTTAACACATGCTTGCTGTTCCTTTTTTTTAGCTCTAGAAATTGAAATAAAATGTTCTTCTTTGCAATTATAACACTATGTAATGAATTTTCGTATTTCGTTTATTATTTTTAATTCAATTTGGTACTATATTTTTATTTTCAATCTGAAAGAAATAAATTGCAATTCATATTCAATATGCATCGTCGGTAGTTCACACGATAACAATTTATTATAACCCTTCATAATTAATTGCAGCTGTAATAATCATGATCAACAAAACGATAAATGTTTTCAGGACACTAATTTTAAAGACACCTAAAAAAAGGGTAGTTAGTTCTAGTTAAATTGAAAAGTAGAAACTTTTCAAAGCTTTAACTTTGATAGAATGAAACTATAAATTACTTATCACAATGAAGGCAAATAAACGATAAATATAATATTTTTTAGCACTTGAATGTCTTGATTTTTTTTTCATATGGTTTGTGCAAATAAATTAAACGTTTTGCTAATTGAATAAATTATTAATTTTTGTTCATAAAAAATATTACTGGCTAAATGACATTTATGACTTTAATTATTCTCTACTCCACAGCCAGCAACATAATATTTTTCATAAAATTATAAACAAAAGACTTAAGACACAAACTTCTTTATTTCTTTTTCTTTCATGTCATTTAATTTCATGTAAAATTAATATTAATTCTTTTTTTGCTTTCGTATTACTACAGTTTAAAATAGTTCAGAGGAATTTATTCATATTTATGTAAGATACGAATACGAAATCTCATTAAAATAAGGAAGATTTTAATAATATTCTAGTTCGCATACAAATTCGAAATAAATAAAGAAAGCAGCGTTTTTGCCTTTGCGATGATTAGAATCACAGTTTGCTAATTTTCATGGACAAGTCTTTGGGTTACGGTAGACAGAGCGAATGGACAGTACTTAAGTGAACTTGAAAATGAACCATTATTTATTCTATTATTCTTAACTCGATTTATATTAAACATTTTACTACAAAAAAAGCATATTTATTGATTTAAAAAATATAAGTATTATTAATAAATTGTTTGAATTCTTATAAAAAAATTTTTCAATTAAAATTATTGACATCACGCACTGTGGATAACAAATCCGTATAGTTGATATTAATAAATTATTCTAAAAATTTTCACAATAATTTGTTTGTTATGTTTTTTTTTTTCATATTATTTATCAAAGCTTAAAGCATTTGACAAATCGAAGTATCCAATTATAAATTCCTACCAGCATTAATAATTTATTTGTGTTTGGTTTGAATATTTAATCAGAAGCTTTCTTGTTTCGAGAATTTAAAATTAATTAGAACAATTAATTTTCCAATCACTTTAATTAAGAAGTAGGTAATCTTTTATTTAAATATTTTTCACAAATATTTTATTTGTACATACATAATATACAGTTTTAGAATATGCTCAAATAAGATGTAGAATCAATTGAAGTTAAACAATTATTTATCACTAATAATTTTCAAATAATAAATTATGTCGAAAAAAAGTTGGACAAAATTTCCACTAAATTTTTGTTGAACTGTGTACATTTATCTAGATGTTAATTGCAACTCGAATCTATCATTTATTTCTAATTATAGTACAAGAATAAAAATAATTTTATTATTCTTACGATAATCGATAAAATATAAAGAAGAATAATTATGCTAATTAAAAACAATTATACAAATACTTTTAATTTATTTCTATTAAAAATTACGAAATAATTGTTTGAAAAAATAATTTTATTCTTAATCATTTTAGAAAAAATTATTAAAAACTAATATATTTAAAAAGATTGAGATGATTAGATAAAAAAAATGTTCAACAAAACTTTCTCATTACATTCATCCTTTTGCTAAACATTAAATACAAGCTCAAATTTTGAAGTTTGTAAAATCCAATTTATATGTTTGGGTTTTGGGATAAGCATAACGAATAAATATTTTTAAAATCTTCACTAAAATGAGTTTCCGAAATAAATAGAAAAAATTAAACTTGTAATCCTTATTTAGTTAAGGGTGAATGTCTTATTTCCGTTTTTGATTAATTTTTAGACAATTTTGAAAGTCATTTAACTGTAAAGAAATTAATCTTATGTGATGGATCATGACATTTAAAATATCAAAATAGAGTTTTTTTTTTCAACTTAAAAAGTAGTTATATTTCAATGATCACGTTTTTCATGCTTATTAATTCACCTTGACTTTAACTTTGTTTATAATGTTTATTATGGAATTGAAAAATCTTTTAATATAACAAGTTATTCTTATGCATATACTGTATCAGTGAGTGAGTTATGAATGAAAACATTCAAAATAAACTAAAATATTTTCGTTTTTAATCAAATCAAAATTAAAATTCGATATTGTACGCATCCTTGCACTTGGAGGAATTCAATGTCATAGTTAAAATTTTCAAATAAGTTGATGTATTGGAATATATAATTCAAGTTCTAATATAATAATTATTAAGGGTCCATCCACTTTCATTTAAATGAACTCACCTTTTTGCAAAAAATCTTAGTTATTATGGGATTAAATCCTGAAGCACCAATTTGAGTTGTATAGAAAATTTATTCAATTTATGGTTTGAAAAACAGTCATTATATTGATTAAAAGTTGGAACATTTATCTTACGAATTTGCATACTGATCAGTCTTTTGACATTTTATTATGATACCGATTTTTCTAAAATTTTCTTTAATACGTAAGTTGAGTTTCCAGTTAATCTCTTTTTTTTAACTTTATCAACATAACAAGAAGTATGTATTTTTAATTTAATTATCTCATAATCAATTGGAATTTATTTCTTTTTTTTTTTGTACACAATAGATACTATCTGAAGAGAAAAAACTCTCCATCCATCAACATTTTTCTTCATAGAAATTAAAAGAACACTAAATCAAAATTTTTGAAAAATTTATTTTTCTATAATTGATTATTTTTATGTACATATATATTTTATATTTCTTTAAATATTGCGTAATATTAAAATAAAAATCCAATACTATGTGAGTTATGATGATGATGAACATAATAGGTTTTGATTATGACAGATACCAATCTTTATGACAGATACCAATCTTTCACCTACAACTATGTACATGGGTTTTTTTTTTTTGCTTGAAGCTTTGATTAATACACACGCTTTTTATGAAATCACGCACTCAATAATAATCGTTTTAACATCATTACTTAATTATTTCCTTATTATTCATAATGATGATAATAATAAATTAATATTATTTCTCAAATTTGATAACATCCTGAAAATATTTTCAATTTTATTTTAAGAAAAAGTTAGCAAGAAGATTCAGAAAAATTTAGTAAAAATAAAAAATCTAAATTACAGAATATTGTTCAAAATAAAAATAAGAGTTATTTAACTTAAATCTACTACATAATTAATTCATAATGTTATGAGTTACGACACATAATGTAATGGTCAATTAAAATTGGAAACATACCTTAGTTTTCTTGCTCTTGCTTAAATAATATAACTCTATCTATAATTTGATTATTTTTCATTGTTTTTTTTTTTTTTTTTTTTTAAACTCATCTTTGTTTATGCAATTCACTCATAGTTGAAGTTAAATTTCATTTTTTACCACCAGTCGTACTTATGATTTATGAAATACGCTAATTAAATTTCTGTAATTTTTCTTTATAGATGTGTACTTTCAAATTTCAAAAGAAATAAAAATTTTATCTTTTACTTTTTTTATAAAAGAAATATTTTTTAGTCAATCAAACACACTGTTTATATTTCACTCATGATAAATAAGCGAATTAGTTCAATTTTCAAAATAATTTGGAATTATATCGAAAATGTGTGGGTATATATAATTATGGACACAGTCGAAAATTTGACTTAAATGTAATTATATTAGAAATAACATCAAAAGATTTGAAAAGTTATTATTTGAAAGTGATTATCGCCTCACATCGTTTAATGTCATGAATTATTTTTAATTGAATGAAAAACTTAGATAATTTTAAACGGCATCTTATTGTAATACCGAAAATATGGTAATAAATTCAATAACATAAATTGTAATAGCATAATAGTGACGAATATTTCCATAATAATAGAATATTGGAAGTGCAAAGTTATTTACATGGTTAAAGATGATGGGATGATTCAATAATTTTTCTCTTTCGAATTTTTAGTATGTTACATTGATCAAAACTAATACAAAATTGTGGATAAACTAATGTACTGAAATAAAATAACAGTAGTGACGGATATTTTTTAATTAACATTTGGAATATTCAAACTTTTAAAAATATAAATATTCAAAAATATTGAGGTAAAATCTAAAATAATTTTTAGACCATCCCAATTGTGTAATTAATCTACATACAATTAATTATAGTTTTTTTTTCTAAATAAGCAATTGTTGAAAATTAACCATTTATTAAAGGATGAAAAATTATATTAAAGATACATTTCATGGGTCATTTACCAAACCGATTACAAAATTTAGAAACCTAGTAGTATCTTCGTATTATTATTTTCTTTTATTTCTTCTTTTCAACATCAAAACTTATGTTGGCGTTTAAAATAATTTTAAAAAAGTGTTTTTATTATCTTCGTTATGTTACCGGTTATGCAAGGAAAATATTAAAGTTTACTACTTAATTTTTTTTTAAACAAAGCAAACATAAATAAGATTTGTTTATTTATGTATCGATATTTTTTCTTTGCCGGAAAAAACAGTACAAGAAAAGAAAAACTTAAACTATTTCACCATCTTTACAATCCAAATACCATTATAGTAATTTTTTTGGTCCAATCTTAATTCTACCTTGTTGATTGGTAAAATAGAGTAAACTCTGTACTACTTTTCAGTCATATTATTCTATACAAGCTTTAAATTAAGGCGGAATTTCGTAGATGTTTCTTTTCTTTGCGTGAATTTCATTATTTTTTTCTAACCTGATTTACTTTAAATAAATTTAAATTTATTCAATGATTTAATTCAGATTATTGTTTTTATACAACTCTAATAAACTGTATTCTCACATAACTAGTATATAATTTTCATGGGAAAATTTAGATCAATTATTTGTTAAAATAAAAAAAAAAATTATTTAAAATTTAAATTTATTTACGTTTTGTTTTGAAATCACTAACAATTCGATAAATAAGCCATTTAAATTAATTGCTATTAAATCCGCATTATAAAAAATTGTACGCTAATGTCGTGAAAATACTGTGAAAAATAAAATTAAAATCAAAATAGGTGTATAAATTTAAAGTTTATTTAATAAATTTTATATAATGCTGAAAAATCGATTAACGACGGACGGCCAAATAACAGTTTTATCCAGTAAACGAACAAAATATTGTGTTTACGTTTAATATTTATACACCGCAGTAATTTTCTATTCTATAAGATTGTTGGGATTGGAGCAAACAAATTTCATAATTTACATAAATTGATACAATTTCAAATTTCATCAATTTAAGACGATGGAAAACAAAATTAATATTTCTTTTAATGAAATTGAAACTGAATGGTAGATATGCAACAAATTAAACATTATATAAGGTGTATCTATCACATTAATAATATAAACAACAAACTACCGTCACGATTATCATTATTTTTTTTTGTGTTTTGATAAAACTCACAATTGCATTTTTTCTTTAATTGATGTTGACGATTGAATTTATTGGAAACTATTAGCTATTTTTATTTATTTGTTATTTGTTTTTTTTTAAATAATATACATCATCATATTATTTAACAATTTATTTGCTCCACATTTCCCTTAAATAATAAAATTTCCCCAAAATTGTATATTGCATTCGTCGATGACATTTAAGTTACTTTAATTAGATTTAAGTTACTTTAATTATGTTTATAAAAAATTGTAAATATTCTGTGGACAAAATTAATAATTGAATTGAATTGAATTTATTTGCTTTTCTAGTTTCGGTACTGAACTACGAAGGGGATAACACTATTCATGAGGAGAAGATTACTCTCTTTACCGAAACTTCAAACATTAATATACCTTGTTCAAAAGAAATTTTTAACAAAAGTATTTAATTTTTTTATATTAAAGTATTTCTGAGATATTCGAAAAATTGGAGGAAATTTTAGTAAGTGAACAAAATTTAGATATTTCATCCAATTGCTAAAACATTATATAGTTTTAATGGACAATATAATTTTCTTCACATCGTCAATCGAACGCAGTAGTTGGCAACTGAAGAATGTTTAACTAACAAAAAATCTACTAGACCATAGTTAAAAAGTAATAAAAGCTGCTAACATTATTAACTCATGCATTACTAAGTTTTATATTTCATCATTTCGAGTCTTCTTAAGTTAATTTAATGCGGTCATAATCTTTGATGAACCATCATTTATAATTTTTTTTTTAATGCTATTAGGTGTTAATTTAATGATTGTTTAATTTTAAAATATTATTTTTAATTTTAATTGATATTTTTAATTTTTTTTATAAATTCTGTGGCTTGTAATTTAAAGATTTAATCTATTTATTAAAGGAATTTTTATATTGAAAAGCTGTGAAACATTATTTTTTGTACAAAGTGCATTTTAATTTTAATTTTTTTTTTTGTTGATGTACAAAAAGAAAGTTATAAAAATTTTTTTTTGGTTCATGAAGTCATTAATATGTAACTCCTATTAAATAATTAAGTTAATACATTTATTCTTTAATTGCATTATGGTTGCCGCGAACTAATGAGCCAGTATATAATAGGATAATAAACTCTTATAAATATGATTAAGCAATTATAAAAAAATGTGTGGCCAATAATATATATTATTGAATTCAAACCAAAATTTAATTTTCAATCAAAATAAGTTTTGAAACAGTTGTGGTGTAAACTGGACATACATAATAAAAAAATTACATAATTTTTCTTGCCTTACACTTTTTTAACAAATTAGCATCATTACATTAATCCGCTGATATTCTACAAAATTTAAAAATAAATTAAATTTCCTATAAGTATAATAATTGAAAGTAAATTGTATAAT
The DNA here is from genome assembly GCA_964007475.1 of Hybos culiciformis. Classification (NCBI taxonomy): domain Eukaryota; kingdom Metazoa; phylum Arthropoda; class Insecta; order Diptera; family Hybotidae; genus Hybos; species Hybos culiciformis. The sequence goes on along the minus strand of OZ023274.1, from coordinate 31,594,542 downwards.
GTATATAATAAAATGTGCCGATCATTGATTCATAATTTCTAATCAAAGATCAATGAAATAAAACATAAAATTTCCAATTGTAAATTTTTAGTCCATCATTTCTTAAGTTTAATAAATTTAACTTAAAAAAATCTGTAAAATAATGTTATTTCTTAACAAATCAATTAGTAATAAACAAAAATACCTATAATTATGTTGTTAAATTTTGCCCAGTATGATGCCAAATCAATTAAATGGGTCATAAAATACATATTTCTATACATTTTTTTTTAATTTTATTGTTATTTGGTGTTACTTTTTTTTATTATTTATTTTCCGTAGTAAATATTATGTATTTTTCATAATAACATCTTACAGCGAATCAATATACAATAAAAAAATGAGATCGAAATTTATATAACCTTTTTTTTTTTTGGTAGGCAGTATCCATTTAAAATTTAATCAAGAATTTGCCACTTTTTGATTACAGATTACTTAATCGAATTTAATTTAATAATTTTTAGGATAATCATCGTATATTCTTTTTTTTTTAATAACAAAAAATTTAATTCAAACCAATAAAGAAATCAAAACTCTTAATTATTCACTGCTAAAGAAAATAATTCATTGCGTGAAAAAAAAATAAGAGCGATTCTATATTGATGAATTTTGGATAAATTTTGGATAAATTTTAACAACATTTTATTTTTCATACTCGCTAATAACTTGACTGATATCATGTTTATTAAAGAATTTTTAGTTAACACTAGATGAATTCTCATAATATATGGATATAAACTTATTTTTTTTAAATCATTTGTTTCACTTATTTTGAAACTTAATACTTCCTACGACAACTTAGTAAAGTAATTCCTTGTATGAATTAATTAGACGATTTAGTATGAAAAAATGTACTAAGCTCTCGGAAAGTAAATTCATTTTGTAGCACCGAATAATTTAGTTTATTTATATAGGATAAACCTTTTAATTCTTATTTTATGGTTTCTACAAAACAAATTTAAAATATGCATAAATTAATATAACCAGTAACCAGTTCTTAAAGATGACAAATTAATTCTTGTAAATCCACAGAGCTTCCATTTAAATAAAAATGTGTATAAATATTTTAAATTCTAATCTTAAATTACTCACTGAATTACACTAAATTAAAACTATATGCTTGATCGATTTTATAATTATTTATTTTTAATTTAAAACAGCATTAAATCAGGTGAAATACATTCTTAATTTTTATTTACATAAAAAAAAAAATCTTGATCCATTAATTATTTTAACGAGCTTAAAATCTCACGTTCATTTTAAATAATTCAGATAATATTTTCAAGAATTTTCAAATTTTAAAATTTTGTAATTGCTCTTTTAAATTACAAATATATATAACAAGTTTTAAAAGCACAATATGAAAAATATTTTGGCCCTGTTCTATCTGTAATATTTTTATACTTTTTAAGGAATTCAAACTATATTTTACTGTACAAATATTTTTCTAATGAAACCAAATCCAATTTTTCTCGAATTTTTAAACATTTTCATTAGTTCATTCAATTATATTAACTTAATTTTCAATTCAAAAATTTTACTATGATATTGAATAATATGAGATTGTATAAAATTGATAATAATAAATAAAAGATTTTTAACAATAAAGCTGTAGAAGCTGTTTTTACCTAAGTGGTTTATGCGATACTGTAAAAACTTTATAATAAAGCTTTGATATATATTATTATGCAAATTTTGCAATTAATTTGCAATATGTTATCTGTTACAATTTATTAATATATACATATATAACATTAAAAAAAAAATACAACAGCTTGCGAAAAAAATATCTGTCTAGGAGGCAAAATATTATAAATATTTTCAAAATTCTTTTCTTGACTCATTTACAAAAGTAAATTGATTACAAAATCGCGAAAACATGTCATTAATATATGTTTCATAATTACATGTTATATTTTTTTCAGTTGTATTATTTACCTTTTAGTTGGCGTTTACAAATTTTTCATGTTTAAAAATAAAAGTTATTTGAACAAATTTAATGAAAAGAAAAGTTATCTGCTTAAGTCTTTTGTTTTGGAATATGTACACGATTATCGGCTTAGAAATTTAGTGACATTTGTTGAATTCAAAATCATCCAACAAAAAGTGCAGGCTTTTAAGTGTTAATTTTTCAGATTGAATACTCCTTGGTCATATGTTTTTGTTTCAAGTCCCAGTTTTACTTCCCGACAATATTTTCTTTTAACTTTTTCAATTAATATCGGCAAGTAAGGTTGGGGTGATAAGCCAGAAATAATGAGACTTTTCTTTATTATATGTTAATATTTAATTTAATTTATATAAAAGGTACAATTTGAAAATTTCTAAGGTTTATGATGAAAAAAATATTCTCAATGTCGTTCCTGGATATTATGATAAAATAAAACTTCCATACGGCTGTAAATTAATTTCAAAGTCCACTTAAACTAACATAACAAAGGTTGTGTTATGCAAAAAATTATTAACAGCAACTTCATGCTAGCATTATATTATCTTTCAATAAATGATAAAATATAGTTTTTTTAATTTATTCTCATCTGAAAACCAAAAGAAAATTAACAACTTTTCCATATATCTAACAGCATGAATTAAATTGAAGAAAAAAAATATTATATGCACAGGTGTGGTCATTCATTCTTTTTTTGTTTGCAATTTATGTTTAATATAATTTAATAACATTTTTCTTAAACAAAAATTGTAAATACAAGTGTAACGAGTAAACTAATTGCTTAATTTATAGTTAATTTAACTCAATGAAAACTCAATGAAAAAGTAAATCACAATTTTGGTTACATGTTTGTATATACATATGTATATAATATACACATGTATATACATGTAACCAGTATATATATATCATACAATTTAGAGATTTTGAGATTTTACTATAATAAACATACATAGTAAAATAAAATAATAAATTAATTTAATATTTTATTGAAAAAGTACACAATTCTGGAAAGTCATGGAAAAAAGAATTCTCAATTCTTTGGATTCTTGTAATTTACAATTTTACATTTAAAACAATTTCAATGAAACCAAGTTAATGAATAAGGCAAACGTAATCAACACACTTTTGTAGCTAAAATTAATCAATTATTGAAAATATATAATAAAAATAAATCAATTCCACGGCCTAATCAAATAATAATATTGCAAGAAAAAAAAAACATACAAAAATTAAGGTTAAATCCATTACAAAAGCTAATATTTGTTAAATGAAAAATTTTAATTTAATTGAAAAAAATAAAAATATTAAATAACGATTAAATAAATTTTCCTATTATTGGGAAATATTACTAATTTATGATAGTTTTAAATAAATTCAAATTAATATTTATAAAATTATTGTATAAATATTAAATAAAAATAAAAAATAATAGTTATAATGTAATGGAAAACCTTACGGAAAAAAAAACTTAACAAAGAAAACTTTATTGATTCAAACGTGCGAGAAAAATGTTTTCAATAAAATTCAGATTTTAAAATTATAGCTAATAATAATTATGGGAAAATGAATCTATTTTCATTTTTATTTTCTTATAAAATTGTTTAAAACTGTTTTGCTTTTGATATTAACAAAAATGCAATTAACATTAACTTCAATTTAAAAGTAAACTAAAAACAATCCAACAGAACATCAGAACTAATGGCACTTATATGAGCGTATAATAGTTATAATCAATTTAGCCGAGTGTAGTGTCTAATTAATGATAACGAAAAATCTTATTTCCTTAATTTTTTTCACAATTCAATGCAATGATGATTTTATTTTCATTTCATAATATATAATTTTTTTTCTTTTAAGATCTAAGTGTTAAAGAAGTTGCAATTTATTTCTCATTGAAAATGGGCAAATTTAATTTGCATAGTCTTTAAATAAAATTGCTTGCTTCTAGTCAATAATCACCAAAGCGTGACAAAATCAGTGAAATTGAATTGTATAAAAACTTTAATCATCTTTAATATTTACTTCATATTTTATACGGAAGTATTACTGGTATTGTAAAATATAATGATAAAATATGCATTTTTTAAGTTTATCACAGTAAACTTTTTTTTTTGGATTTGAAATGTTTACTACTTTTATTACAACAAACAAAGTTACCTAATGTAAAATATAATTTAGAGGAAAATTACAATATTTTTTCAAATTGATTTTTATATTTATTTGCCATAATTAATTTTTATGTGTTTCAGCATAAACTACAGTCGACTGAAATTAATTTCAATTTACAATACCAAATCATTACATTAGTATGTAAAGTATATGACTGATAGATTAATAAATAAATAAATTATTACATATGTATTATTAATATCATAGAAATTACCTGGAATAAACAAATTGCACATTATATACACTGCTAGACTTCCTCTCAGACTCTAGGCTAAGTTTTTGTTTATATCAAGAAATCGAAATTTTTTTAATTAATATTGCTTTATGATAGCGTAACGAAAATCTTAAATTGTAAATTGTAAGTAATAAAATCAGCAATGAAAATTAATTTTATATAAACCATACATGTATTTCAGCTTTTACAAATTAAATAATTTATTTAGGAATTATAATTTTTTAATTGAATTAAATTCAACCAAAACAAATTATTGCAATGGATATTTTAAATTCTAGTTTAAAAGCTATTTTATACAGTTCTATTAAAATAACAACATTAAATTGTATTGCATAAAAGTTAAAAATAAAAATATATAAGTTGTTTAAAGCGCCACAAAAGAACTAACAACAATTTTCGAAAATTATATAACTTATAAATAAAAATAATTAAATTTATATAGTTATATATATTGTTTGTACAAGTTAAATAAATTTTCATTAAATAGAAATGTTTGTAATAAATTTTTTTTATATTGATTCACGGTTAAATCCTTTATTTTAACAAAAATAATAAAATATACTAAATATATTTGATTGAAGAAAAGGATTTGGTTACTTAGTTAAAAATTGTATTTATATTTAATTTTTACAGCCCAGTTGAATTTTACATATATGTTTAGTTATGTTAAATTATTCTATACGCTTTATAAACACTGTTTTTACATTAAATATTAGTATACATTTTATATAAATTTGTATACATACATTTGTACAATAGCATAAAATATATCTTATGCGACTATTTATTAAATGTTTTATTGTTATTCTATGCCCACATTTAATAATGTAAAAACAAATTTATACCATAATATGAAAATTTTTCGACATAGAAAAAACAATGGAACATTAAAATTATTCAACTTCGTAAAAATGATAAAAACAATTGTTAATTAATAAAATTTATACGTAGAATATTTAATGGCACAAAAATATTATTTATGGGATTTTCAAATGCACTAGGTCAAGGTGAAATATATTTATAAGCGACTCGATTTAAATATTTTTTTCATTTAAACAAAATATTATTATTAAAAAATTATCATCGAATATACACATATATATATAATTATTATATTTTTGTAGATAACAGAAAATATTCGTGACAAAATGTCAAAAAATAAAAATTTAATTTTTATCTTTAAAATTAAAATTACGAAAAATAAAATTGTAATTGAATTAGCCAGATAAGCACAGTGTAAGTATATAAAATTCTGATGAAACTTTTACTATGGACCTGCTGCATTGCATTGTATGTATTAAATATTTTTTTCTAATATTTTTTTTTTTAATTTTTGTTTAAAAAATCAAATTTAAATTCAATTAAAATATTACATAAAGATATAATATTCTGCCTGCATGAAGTCCCATAAACAATAATAATAACATCATTATATCATATTCAGATAATTGGAAAAATATTCACGTTTCAAGTGAAAATTTTGAAACAAATTTATTAAAATAATATTCCTTAATTGATTATTAACTTTTATAAAAACGTGAATATTTTTTTTTTTTTTTGAAAACAAATTATAATACTATACTATGTAATATATGTACTGTATGTGTATTGTATACTTTGTTTGGAGGGATAATTGATTAAAATCATTATCACATTTGAGTAATTTAATTTTGGGTTAAATTTTGTTTTACATATAAAATCTTTTATTCATTAAGTCCCTTGTAGTTGTAAGTTGTAAATATATATGATGAAAATTAATAGAAAAAATATTTTCCTAGCTAACACGTAAATGTCAAAATCTTAGTGGGTTAAATGAATGAGAATCTAAATCTTCTTTAAACGAAAAAAAAATATATTAAAAAACAGAGCTTGATAAAATACTATCTCTTAGAAAATAGTACAACACAGAATTAATGCAATTAATGTATAAAATTTTATATGTAGGCTGTATAATTGCATTAAATGTATTCACATAATGCTAAGCAATCTACTAAACTTGTTTTTAACAACGATTTATTACATTTAATGGTTATTTTATAATCGATTCAGTGATCAAACAGATTATGTTTTTTTTTTTATTTTATGTTAATAATGTAGGAAACGAAACATCAGTTTTAGCTTCGGAATTAAATTTTCCCATGTGCTGCAACTGGATAAATAATGAACATAATATATATTTATAAAATTGTTAGGCGGATTAAATTTTTTTTTTAAATCAAATATTAAAATATATAATATGGCTATAGTGTGAGCATGTGTTTTGAGAAATTGTGAGAATTTTAATAACTCTACTATTTAAAAACGTTGTTATAAATAAATTCAAAAAATAAACATAAAAAAATATTAATATTATATAGAGTAATATTCATATATGTAAGAATACAATAATGTAAAATTTAGGACTCAGACCGTAACGTCGTGGTTCGTCATCATGATTAAAGATTAATTTTTTTCACGTATAAGAGTCTTAATATTGCTTATCTTGTAGAAACAGGTTTGAAAATATTTTAATTTCCTACATTTCCTTTTTCCAAAAATTATATTAAAAATAAACTCTCTATTAATGCCACCCAACGAAGGTTGCATGCATTGAATTTATAACTTTTATTTGTCCTTTTAAAATGTCAGTTAATTTTTTAATTTTGTTACCAAAATTTTTCATAATTCCAATACAACATTATATTGCCTCAAGTTAAAATAATATTTTGGGGAAATATAAATTTTTTATCTGTCTATATTATTTAATATAATTTTTAATGTTAATGTTAATAGTTTGACCAGAACAAAAATTGAACTTGAATTACAAAATAATTGTAACTACGGACAATTAAGATCAAATTAACAAAAAGTTGATATCTTAAAAAAAAAAATATTTAAACGTAACATTGAGCATTATATCACAACATAACAGATATTTTAATGGAATCATTAAACATTTATTGACCACAAACAAATTAGCCATTTAAATTAAAATTATTTATGAGTGAATTTTAACGATTTTTTTTTGAATTTATGTCATCTTTCTAATTTTAATTGACTTTTATTTTAACATGAACATTAATTTAATTGTAAGCAATTTGTTTCGTTTTTTTTTTTTCATATTAATGTTTTCTAATTTGATTTTAAAAAATTGAATTCGCTTTATGACCGACATATTAAGTGTTGTTAACTGTTTTACATAGAATTTAACATTTTTTTAAAAGTTGTTAACAATCAGTCTCTGTTGAATGCAACTAAGTAAATTTATAGCTCTTCTTAATTTAAAGTTAGTGTTCCTAAATATACTACATAGATATATTGTAAATTATTTATAAATAAATAAAAAAAATGGAATGATTTATGCAATTGAATTCATTAAAAGTAAAGATTAAAAAAATATGTTTATCCAAATTTTTATTTTTTCCATTTTTAGTATACTTTCAAGGAAAATACAACTGAACATTTTGTCTTGAATTTTCTAATGTCTAGTTTTCGTAAATTACCCACACTTTATTTAAGAAAATATTAGAGGGCAAAACCTTGATTCTATTCATTTTCTTACAGAATTGTACAAGAAGTTTCCCACCCTCATTACTTTATTCAAAATTGGTTTTTTTAAAAAATTAATATTATAAAATAAGTAAACAGTAAAATAGTAAAAAAAAATTCATTCATAATTTTACAAACTATATTGTTTTTTTAATACTTATTTAAAAATAAATAAAATTTAATTTATATCTCAGAAAATTTATTTATTTTTTATTTTTATAATGCATATTTTTTACTGATAAAATCTTCATCAAGGCGGGAAAATGAAAAACTTCATAAATGTCCAATATGACTCAAGACACATACATAAAAATATTAACGCTGAGAAATTTTTACTTTGTTTGGATTACATTAAATTTCGCCATAAAATTTAAAATTATATTTTAAAAACAAACAGCGAACTTTCTTGCTTCTCTTGACTCTAAAAAGAAAATTTTTTTGTTTGAAAAATGAAAGACTAAAGCAGCGAACTTTTTATTATATTATTTTTATATTAAAAAATTTGTTTGTACAAATTTTTTTTAAACCCTAGTAAGTAAATTCATCACAAATAAATTGATTCAAAATCGCAAAAATAAAATTATTTATTTAGGAAATTTTTTTTATTGAATTGATTTTATTCTACATTATACATCAAAAAACTATCATCATTTATAGAAATTTTCAGTAAATAAAATGTCTATTCAAAAAAATTTCGTGTTAAAATTAATTTTAAACTTTTTCTCATTATTTTCTGGCGACCTAAATTAAATTTCTCGTCATCAAATTATACGAGGTGTATTTGAGAAGTTTGTTTTGAAGTTTGTAATATTTCTTAACATATTTTGTTACATTTATCCATGTCTGAAAAAAAAATAAAATGTTTTTCAAACGAAAAAAGCTTAAAACTATGAACAAATATGTAATTTAGAAGCTCAATTTTAAAATCTGAAATAATTTCCATTGACGAAATTTTTAGGACTTATCATCACCTTTAAGTCAGATTATATGTTAAAAAAAAAATATATATATTTTTGCAAATAAATTTATAATTACATAATTTGTTGAATTAATATACATATTTATGTACAGCTCTATTAACAACATTAAAATTTTTCTAATTTTAAAAATATTTCATGATTTAATAACTTAACACCTTAGAAAATTTTAATCGATAATTTTAACCCTGACCCCAAGTTTGATTTTGATATCATAAATTTAAGAAATTTTTAATTTTTTATCAATTTAACCACACCACTATTAACTCTTCAAATAAATTTATAATGCGTAAAAAAAAAGTAATTTATCGGTTTCCTTTCGAAAATATTATATCCGAATTAATGATGAATTTTAAGTTATACAAATTTATTTAATTTAGAAATATTTTATCGCATTAATTTGTTTAAACATTCAAGATTATAAAATAATTTTTTTGCTGAGTTAAATATTATTTTGAAATAATATAAAATTTTACTTTATTGATAAAGAAAAATTATATTCTATCTATATAACGTTTTCCAGCAATAGATTTCATAGAAAATACTTATTTTTTTTAAACTATTTTATTTAATACACAAACTCTGTGCAGTTGTGCAAACGTACGAATTCTTTTTAAAATAGTTTGAACATTTAATATCAACACCTTGCAAGAATAAATTTTTCTTTTTGACTTTTTAAGGCTCTTCGATAAAAAACATCTTTCTTAAAAAAATTGATTTTTTTGAGTAATAAAATCGTGTAAATTAAATTTTTTTAATTTTATTTTTAATTCCTAACTCGAATACACTTCTTTAACAGAAGCAATAGTGTCAACTTCTAATTCGACGTGTCCGAAGAGTACTATGGTAAATTGACATACAATAGAAACCGATTTATATTAAAAATGATTCTCCGCACTCATATCTACGATTTTGGTTCATACTGACGTTCCTTTTAAAATAAAACATATTCAAAATAATAAAAATATTTCTATTGTAAGTAAAATCGACGTACGAGCTGAATTGTATATTCATGTACAAGCCCACTTTCCATCAGTCAAAAATTGTAAATGAAAATACGATCAGTAAAAAATAAAAAATAAATTATTTTATCATGAGATAGAATTAATGAATGCTATAACTTGTCGTTTTTGTAATCTCAAACTTCCGTTAACCACCAACTTGCGATATTGGCACGAAATTCAGCACTGTCGTATGTGAAAATGCGATTTTATTGTGCTTTGTTTTGTTAGACGTGAATAAAGATACGATGTCAACCGTACTTAATATCGTCAACTTACGATATTAATCGGCAGAAAAAAATTTGCAATTATCGTTTATCCATTTAGGCAATGTTATTAAATCAAGCGATCATCGTAAAAACTTAAAAATGTGAAATTTAGATAGAAATTTTCAAATTTTCCAATAAATTTTAATTGTTAAAAATATAATATAATTTTTTTCATAAAACCATGTAAAAAAAATGAGGACCTTTGAAGAAAAATTTTAAATCAAACAGTTTTTTGGTTCCTGTGAAAACTAGTGATTTTGAGATACGATAGTAGTCTTCGTACCCATCGAATTATACTTCCACCAGGCAAACTTTAATTCCAAAAAATTATCAATTTTAAAAATATAAAAAAATTAAGAAAAAAAAAAATTTTAGGTTTTCGGTAAACAAAATAAAACATCTAATAAATAATAAAATTGTTTAATTTTACACTGTGTGATACCGATAGAATTACTTTTTTATTTACATCATAAAATTAAATTTTAATTAGATCAAAAAGTCTTTAAATAAAAAACAAGATTTATTTTATTACACAATAAATTATAATAAAGAATTAATTTTTCATTGAATTATTACTTACTTAAGCTTTATGTTTATTTATTATCCCAACTACAATTATTGTAATATCAATTTGATATTACAATAATTGTAGTAGGGCTATCAATTACTATTTTTCTATTTATAAATATAATTCACAATAATCTATATAGAAATTTATCTAGAGTTTGAATTAGACATATAGCAAAACTATCTACCATTCAAGATTCTATTCAGTTCTTTATTTCACTATACAAAATAATTTCACTTTCTCCTTTTACTTGTATTTTGAAGTTAAAAGATTATTCTGTCTGCAATTAAATATTATTTTAATTATAAAATTAAAATAAAATTAAATATTCTTGGGAAAAATTTTGAACTCTTTTCTATAACTTAAAACCTTTAAACGAGGTTCAAATGGACTTGCAACATTATAATAATAATGATAACTTCTACTGAGATACTGCGATATAATGGAAGAATACAATATTGTCGGTTTTAATAATATTTAGCGACGATATTAGGTATAAAATATTTTCTTTAGATTTTTTGACGTGATTAATTTTCATTTCCTAAATACAAATTAGATCAGCAAAAAACTTTGTTTTTCATAAACATTCAGTTTATCTGTATAAAATGCAATTATTTTTTTTAAAATTGCGAAAATTTTCTATTTCGAAATATACCTACATTTTTAAATTTTTTTGGTCTTTAATTAGCAAATTCGTGATTTATACTTTGAATTAATTAATTATTATAATTGATTGATTGATGATTATACTTTCTTTTCTTTTCATGATGTAGTTTCTTTTATAATTTTCACAAAATTTAGAAATAGTCTTGAATCCCTTGAAGCAAAATTTCCAATTTTAAACTGAATTATTTTTTACCAATTTAAAATTTCAAATATTTCAATGACAGACTTTGTATTCGAGTTGTCAAAAATTTTCAATTAACTCAATGCAACTTAATTTATTGATAACAATATAATAATTTAATTACATGATGATGACTAATGAAATCTCAGGATATTTCGTAAAAAAAAATTAAACCTAACAATAGTGGTGTATAATATAATTGACTTTTAAGAAATTTAATGAAACTATTCACTATGCATTTATTGCACATCTTCTTCTATTTGTTATTTCTTCTTTTTCAAATACTTGGATATTAAAAAAAAAAAAATTATAAAATTTAATAAGTTTTCATTCATGACATTATTAGGTAATCTAAAAATCTTTCAAAAGCAAAAAAAATGATATAATAAATTTTCTTTGTGTTTGCAAACTTTTAACGTCATTGTAATATATGTTATGGTTATGATAAAAGAATATGATTGATGGATATGGTACTTCATTTTTCAATATTTCAAGATTAAAACAAAAATTTTTTGATCTCAATGATTTTTAGAAAGTTTTTATTATTAATTTTTTTTTTTAATTTAAGAAAACAATATAAAATCTTACTAAATAACAAGCCTAAAAAACAATTCATATTCTACGCTGACGATTTAAATATTCAATGAATTTCGCAAATAGTATTTTACTAACATGTATTCGAATCGCCTAAGGTTAATATATGATTTGCATATCAGAATATTGTTTTTAGTTCTTAACTTTTTCATACTTCAATATTAAAATTAGGTATATTAGCATAAAACTTCCTTTTTTTCTTCTCTACTCTTCAAGAAAAAAAAAGACTTATTTTTTTTGGGTCAGTTTAAAACTTTTTTTTTATCATGTTTTATGTATTTTCAGTTACAATAAGTTAATGAACTAATTAAAAATGTCGACTTAATAATTTCTTGAGAATTCATGATAAAATTTTTAAAAATGTTTTATTCATTTAAAAAAATAAAAGGTTTACCGATATAATAATGGATTTACTATAAGCATGTTAAGAGGTCAGTAACTTGAGTATAATTTGTAGAGTTCTTATAAAATTGTCAATGTGTCTCTTACTATAAGATTTCCACATTCAAGTAGAGCAAAGGAATGAACAAAAGATTAAGACTTAAAATGTCGTTACATTATTTTGTAAAGTTTTTAAATTTATTAAAATATTAAATGACGGTCAAATTTAATTTCGTATCTTTTTTTTTCGTACATTATAGTCATATTTGAATTTTTTCAATGTGTCAAACATTATAAGCCTAGAAAACTTTTAATATTAACATTATTGAATAAAATTATACATTTACATCGTAGTGATTTTTAAGTTAAAAACTTAAATCAGAATAAATTTCATCAAAAGTTTTAATTGAAGCAATAAGCTGACGCCAATCACTATATAAACTATATAGTGATGAGTTTTAACCTTGACTGTCTGCGCTATTATCTGAAAAAATATACATTAAATAAAAATAAAATACTTTTGTTTAATTTATTTTGTATAGATATTAAATTGGAAATTTCGCATGACAATTTCCATTTTACTTTTATGAATACTCACAATATTATATGTATGTAAAAAAAAGTATTCTAAATTCAATGGAACCATTAAATGAATGGAAAATTTAAATTTTCACAACATCAAAATGTAATCCATACTAGGTGATTAAAAATGAATTTAAGCGTGAAAAATGAGGGTACTAAACTATATATAATTCACAATGAATTTAATTTATTTACTCTTTTTTTTTTTTTCAATGCAACTCTTTAAAAAATATTCACCACAATAAATTAATCACTTCGTTTTCTATAAGACTGTATTATATTGTAGTAGGCACACGGTGAAAGCTTCCCCTTTTTAATATCCTTTCTATATACGTTTTTAATCATTTCGGATGGAAATTGAGAAACAAATTACATTATCACAAGAACTTGCTGAATTTTTATTCAACCGAATAGATGTTCAGATTAATCTTTTAGATAATTGAAATTCATATATTTACTATATACCTTATTAATAGGCAGAATTCTCAAAAACGTTACAAAAACTAACGTGAAAGCTATAACACCGTTTCCACTGAACTCAAAATTTATATAAAGTCATCAAATGTCACTATTATTGAATCAATCAATAATTTAAATCTTATATAAAATATTCACATTTAAATTATAATTGGACATATTAGATGTATATGTATGTTAAAAAATTTTGCATAAGAATTCCTATAAAATAATTTTAACATTCAAATTCAATTTTTGTAACTTTGGTATTACATAATTTTTGCTTTTTTTTTTAATTTTGAATGAACATCGGACAGCCTAAAATTGACATTAGGATAAATACCAAATTTAGAGATATAAAAAAATTAATGTTAGTTTGTATAATATATTTTTGTTATAAAAAAAAACATGAAAAAAAATAAACATGTAATGTTTGATAAAATTGACATAGGAAATCTTTTGAAGAGAATTTATCTGAAAATAAAAATATTTGAAATTTTTTTTTTTTATATTATTACATTGCATTTACAAAATTCGATTTTTTTTTTTTTATTCAGAAAACATGTTGTGCATTAAAGATTATCTATTTATTAATTTTTTTTATTTTTTACCAAAAAAAAATAAAGTTAGTGGGTACCAATACAAAATTTCATGCGGAGCGGCTAAGTAAAAAAGTAAAAAAAAAAAATAAAATTAAATGTAAAATTCACATAAAAATAAAATTCATTTTCGCAACTAACGCACCTTCATTTCAGTTTTGTAAAATATTTGTTCACTGAAGCTTCAATACATGCAATTTCATTTTAATTTAATTTTTTTTGTTATTTTATTTCTTGTGGAAAATTATAGATTTCTTATTAAAATAAATATTCATAAAATGAGGAAATATGCCTGAATGAAAAAAGGTGTAGTTCGAAATTGTATAAAAAAGTAAAATAAATAAATTGAAATATTATGTTTATTTAATCTAATGATAGGTTTTAATAATTTTATTTTATAATTTGTATTTTGACATTTGTTTTCTTGTAAATATGATTTTGTACGTTGTTGAACCCAGAGATATGTAGGTAAGCGAAGGTTATGTAACCATCTCATATGCTCACAAAGAAACAAAATTTACCCCAGCTATTAAGGTCGTCAGTCCTTGAAATGATTCATGTCTTCTTCATGTGCATTTGTAGCAGCCAAGGCGGTGATCAGTGACATGAATTCTGGCTGGTGAATAAAATTTAAAATTCACTCATTATCTTAAAATTATTTCTATGAATTTAGAAAATCAGATTTGAGAGTAATATTTTGAGAACCTTTAAACAATATTTCCTAAAAATCTAATTTTATAACAAAACAAATAATTTCTATTATCTAATATTTTCAATTCACCCTATTTTCTAATAATAATTTTAAAAATAATAACATTTTTATATAAATAATGACGTTACCACATGCTAACTATATGTTCATATAACCAACATACGTATATGATGTACTCTTTTCTTTTGAATTTAATGCAATAATTATTGCTTAGCTAAACTAAAGTACCATACCATATAAATGAATGAAAATAATACTTTTAAATTAAGAGTTTTCCATTTTTTTATTTTTTTTTTTTAAAGCGCTCATATTATTATTATTATATTATTTTATAGTGAAAAAGATTAGAAAATAATATGAAAACATGTATGTATGTAGGTTGGAAATCTTATAGAAAAAGTAGTGTTCACTGTGCATTCAATTTTTCATTTTTTTTTTTTTTTGTATTTTTTGTAAGATTATAAAAGTAAACTCAATGTACATTTAATTGGCATGATAAAATCAAAGCAATTGAATTTAATCAAATACGAAAAGTGAACATGAAAATAATGGAGAATCTTTTTTTATTTTTAAATATTAAATGCTTGTTTTTATTGTATATATTTCAATAAAACTATATAAAATTTTTTTTTATTTTTATAATTTTATCATGTTAAAAATCTTTTATTGCATTTTATTTGTGTATATCCTTTATGAAAGAGAGACCATGTTAAGCTGCATTCAAATAAAACCGTTTAAAAATATATTTTTGGATTAATGTAAGGAAAGCTTATAGATTGTATAATAAATTAGTTTCCCAGAAGTTATAGTACCTACATTTATTTTTGTTATGTATATGAGATATATGCGGAATAACTAATAAAACCTTTTCACATGGTCTCAATGTTTTATGATTAGCAGAGACTGCATGCGAAGCATTTAAAAAGAAATTAGATCGAATGATTATTAGCAACTTTTATTATTTAATTTTGTAATATATTACTCAGTAATTTCTTATCGGTGTGGAATTGAGCAAAATTTTTGTATCTTTCGTTGAATTCAAAATTAGCCAGATATTCCTTATTTTTTTTCTTTTTTTTTTGTAACAAATATATGATTTACATTTCCGGCTTGATCATAAAAACGTGATAACGTGATTATTCACCAAAATTTAGACCTGAGATATTTGTTATTTAAAAAACAATTTCAAGTAAAAATTATTCATTTTTTTCTTGCAATAATAAAAAAAATAAAATTATAATAATTCATGCATTTTTGCACGACAAAATTAATCTTATTTGATATATATATATATTTTTCTTTGAGAAAATTTAAAAAAAAACAATCAGAAGAAAATTATGTGTACGTAAGTATGGAGTTTTTTTTTATATTAAGGTGTGAATGATTGAATAAGTTTTCAAGCAAAGTTCATATAATTAGTATAATTTTCAAAATAAAGAAATATTCTCGTTATTCAATTCATTTACACTTCACCGTATTGTAATTTTATTCTATAAATTTGAAATTTGATATTATGTATAGTTGGATATAGTTCATTATTATCATATGGATTACTTTTCTAAACAAATCTATACTTATGAATCAGAGAACTTTAATTAAATATGAGCTAAATATGATTATAAACAAATTGGAAATACCTTTTTAGGAAAATAAAAAAAAAAAAACAAATATGTAAATAAAATAATTATAAAAACATTATAAGGAAAAAATAAGATTACATGTTTTACGGAAATTAAAGCTTTGAATATTCATTGGAAAACTACGCTGTACATTGTTAACTACTTGTTTGTGTTATTCAAATGAAAGCAATAGCAATAGATATTAAAAATAGAATTATTGGTAACATTTGATTAACAATAAAGGAAATTAAAATCAAAATTATTTATAAATAAAATAAACTAAAGACGCCAAAATAAGTTAATGAAAAAATTATCATTTTTGCACTGATCTTTTCAGATTCGAAACGGCGGTCTAGCTTTGAGGTTTTTTATAAACGTATTAACATAGTTTTTGTGACAATCTGATAATTTTTCTTCAACTCTTTTACTATAAAATAAATAGAATTGAAAAATAGATAAATTTATTACATAAAGACGAAATAAATTTCAATCCTTAACAACATCTAGTTCAATCTCAGGAAGGGATGAAATTCAGTTGGCAAGGTTTATCAAACCAAGATTTACTTACTGCTCTATATTGATTAATTCATTCATTCGAACATAAAATTTGTGATTTAAGCTCATCTCTTTATAAACATTAATCCGGAATCCATCTCCAATTCTCCACCTATGAATTCACAAGAACTTAAGTATAATATTGAATCTCTAAATGTATACACATAAGTTATTCATATAGTTCATATGAAATTGAAATCTCTTGCTTGTTTACATAAGCAAAATCGCGACATCAGCGCAGAAAAACTTGACAACGAAAAAAATACAACAAATTTTGAATTTTTTTTCCCCATTTAATAAGATGTAATATTTAAAAAAAAAATAAAAATAAAAATTGCTCTAATTCAAATTTTTTATTTTCGCTTTTAAATATAATTTTCGAATATAATTTTTTTTTTGTTCCAAAGTGCACTTCATATACTTTCGCTCTCTTATCTTTTATTTTTTATCATATTTATTCAAAAAAAATATTCCATCAGCTTAATTCGCCTCTGCACAATTTCTGCAGATTTAATTATTTTTTCTATCTGCAAAAAGAGATCATTTCAAAAGTAATTTGTGTTTTGTTTTGTTTTCTCATTCATTGAAAGCTTTTGTTTATTATATTTTTGGTTGGTAATTTCAGAAAAAAAATTAAACTTTTAAAAAAATGTTTACGACGGTGAAAAAAAAGATACACACAACTTTTTAATTTAGTTTACAGAAAATAACGAAAGAAACCGGGTGCATGTTACGGTGTTTTTTTTTTTCTTTTATAAAAAATAATTTTTCTTGTATTTTTATTTACATATGTTAATTAAATTTTTTTCCTTTTTCTAACTTTTATTATTTATTTACAATTTGAAAAAAAAATTTAAATAACAAATTTGTATGTGTCAACAAAAAAAGAAAAAAAAAGAAATAAAATTTTTCACATTAAATCGAGAATTGAAATAAATTTTAGTGAAATTTTAACACTTAATTGTGATTTATTTATTTTTAAATTTTTTTTTTTTTACTTTTAAAATTTTTTATATTTTTATGATTTCAAATGAAATTAAAAAAAAATATCTTAAATCAAAAAAAAAAAAAAAAAGAAAGTAAAATTTGTTCAAAAGCTTTGAAGCTTCTTTAAAGAAAATAAAAAAAATATTCGACTGAATGAAAATAAATTCGGTGCAAAAAAAAAATTAAATAAAAATAAAAAAAATTAAAAAGTTTTTCAAAAAGAAAAATATCAAAAAATTTAAAAAAATCAAAAAAAAATAAAATAAATATTTTTTTTTCAGATTACCACAAAAGTGTTCTTTTTTTTTTTTAAACACAAAAAGGATTAAAACTTTCTCTCTCTTGGATTAACCAAAAAAAAAAAAATATTTTGAATGGTCGAGAAAAAAAATTGTAAGTTTCACTTTTACAACATGTGTATAAATCGTGTTCAATAAAAAAAAATTGTTTTTATTTAACTTAAAAACATAATAAACAGTGACAGGTAAAACATGCTCTGCAATTTATCACTTCCTTTAAAAAATATGGTTGAAGTGTTCTCTATATATGTATTCAACTTTAGGGTGAAAGTTTATGCTGCAAGTGAATGATAAAATTCAATGTAGCTAAGAATACTCATTAAAAAAAGACATAACGAATTATGAACTCTCTTTGTAAACAATTCGGTGCTCAAGAATACACAAGGTATCTCATTAAGCCCATTTGGTACAATATATCTTTTTTCAAATCAAGATAGAAGAAACGAAATAGTAACAAATAAGATTAATTACAAACATTAGTTGTTCTGTGAAAAATGCGAAATTCACAATCATGTTCATAACTTATTAAATAAAAACCAAATAGCGATATCGGCGTCGACTTTTTTCATGGATTTATGCACCTAAATCAACTGTGGATTGGTGTTCGCACCTCTCAACTATGTTTATTTTCTAAACACTGTTTGAGGAAGACATCATCTTGAATTATGTGATATTAATGTCCACTGACCAGGTGATATGATAATTAAAAAAAAAAATAGAAAAAGAAAAGCCCAAATTTGAAGGGAAATTACCGAATCTTAATTTTATGATTCTTGTTTTTATATTTTTCAAGCAAATCTTTACTTTAGATTGTCTTTTTGGTTAAAAAGAATGCACACAACGACAACAAAATTTTGTGTTTTTTTTTCTTTATAATCATAATGATTAATCGATTAAAATATTTGATTATGTTTTACGTAGATTGAAAAAAAAATATTTTTTTAATTTATTTAAGTAGACTATCAAAATTTGTGCAAAATAACGTCACCGTCGGCAGTGTCGGCCAGTAGTTCAATAAATTGTGGAATTTTAATTTTTTTAATATAACAACAATTTGGATATATGGTTTAACATTCACCGATATACTTAGAATATAATTTTTTTTTTTGTTTTCAATGGTTGAGAGGTTTCATTCAATTTGAAACGACAACACGAAGCTCTAATGCTAATCCAATAAATATAAGATATTACCGAAAATGGAATAGGCATACTTAAATGAATTTTATTACAATTATTTCCACTTTAGAATTATTTTTTATGTTTTATTTATGTCGGAAGTTGTTATTTTTGAATTTTTATAACAAGAAATAAATACTTCAATATTGACCTCTGATTTTTTTTTTTTTATTATAACATTATTAATATTGAAAATATTAAAATTTATTGTAAATGAAATTGACCTTTAATAAAATAAATTTCTTTTTTTAATGTTAAAAATAAAAAATATTAAATTACTGATTTTTTGAGCAGAAAAAAAAAAACGATTTAATGAATCTTCATTTTATATGAATTTTATCATAAGCAAACAAATCAATTTTTGAGTCTTATAAACTTATAATTAATTATAGTTGATGCGAAAACCTACGGCCCATCACGAAATTTGTGATAAATCATGAAATTTTTCTTTATTTTCTCAAACAATATTCTCAAAATTTTTTTTCGTCAATTACAAGGCCTAATTTTTAGGCTGTTTTGAATCCAATTTCAATTCCAGTTTTACTTCGTGGAGAAATCAGAAATGATATTTATTTGAAAAAATAATATCATAATTGTAGTTTTTTTTTATGTTGACCCCTATCCATAATGCATTTTAATTAGAAAAGGCTCATTATTTTACAACGGTTGCAATCGTTTTTATACTTCTGAAAATTACAAAACTGATCTTATCTCCATCAAGCATACAATATATTCTTTATATCAATAGAACTGCCAACTCCCTTACTTTGATGAAAACCTTCATTAATGCGTATAAAAATTTGTATTTACCCGAATGTGCATTTTTTTTTTTTTCAAAACATTATATAGCTCTTAATATTTTTCTCCCGCTTTTTTAAAAATTCTACAAAATCCCAAAGCTAAATGTGATCTTTTATTTTTATTATTATACTTTTTTTCTTAATATTTTGAAATTAAGCTTATTTGTTAATTTTTCAGTAGATCAAGTTAAAAATAAAAAAAATTTATTCGGTCGATAACCTTGTTGTACTTTAAAAAATCTTTATTTCATATAAATTTTATACAAAATTTTTTAGTGTAGCTTCTATTGCGTTTGATTTTTTCAAAGATTCCATTTAATTTTTTTTTCAGTCTTTCTCCGTATTATATACAACAGAAATGATTTTAAAATATCTCTAAGACTTTACATTACGTATAATGATGTCATTTCGATATTTGTGAGTTGATCTAAACTTAAACAGATTCAGATATTTTGTAAATTTTTAATCAGAAATTCTTTCATTTCTTAACTTAATATTGTCTGGAACGTTAGTTACTTTTTCTTAAACAGAAAAAATATTTGTAGGAACTAATTTTTTGATATGCTTTGATCAACATTTTTAATGTATACTTATTTTGAATCAAGTTCAAACACCGCTTATTTCTCGATTTCAGCGAACATATTTACATTAGTAAAATTTGATTAAACTTATATAAAATAATGAATTTATAAACCATATTAAAAAATAGGTATTTAGTTGACAATAAGGACAGTAAAAATTTTGAACATACAAAAGTTTCCGGTACTAATGTTAAAAAGTTTGTTCCTAAACGCTTTAAATTTTTATGTAGTTAGAGTCGAAAAATTTGTAAAATTTTTTATACATATAAACTTAAAAGCTTTGAGTTTCATTAAATACTTTACATTATACATACTTTACATCAGGGCTGTGGAGTCGGTCTACAAAATTACCGACTCCAACTCCGACTCCGACTCTTCATTTTTTTCTTTGGCGACTCCGACTCCGACTCCGACTCCGACTCCTACTTTGACTACTTTGACTCTCTGTCTGATACGAATATACTATACTTTCTGTACCCGCACCAGCAATTATAAAAAATAGTATTTCCCGAAATTGCCATAAATTTTAATATGAACATAAAATGGTATTTGCCGTAATTTTTCCAGTAAGCCAAAAATCGTGATAATATATTTTTATTGGATTTCTGTGCCAGACACTTGGTTGTTGCTTTGTTAAATTTAATTATAAAAATATAATTATAAAAAAGTTTTATTTAATTTAATAAGTTTTGGTCGAGTATACTAAATTTAATAGTTTTGGAGTCGGAGTCGGAGTCGGCTTTATTTTGTCGACTCCGACTCCGACTCTTAACAAGCAAAAATTACTACCGACTCCGAATCCGACTCCACGAATCCGACTCCGACTCCGCAGCCCTGCTTTACATAATATATAAACATACATACTTACAATACTTAGTTTTTGCCTATTAAAAATATAAAAACAAGCATATAAAAACGTCACTAAAAGGCATTAAAGATTACTGTGCTCTTTTTGTAAAATGACATAAAAAGGTTAAGACTTATTATTTATATAATAAATAATAATAATTATTATTATTATTACAACAAAATATTTAATATTTTCAATTCAAAAAATGTTAATGGCATTTCAACCTTGGTTCAAAAAAAAAAAATTAATACAAGTATTTGTACATTAGTATTAAGTATATGTGAATTTTGACTATTAGGCCAGTTAAAAAAATAATATATTAAAAAATGCATTTTTTTTATTCATTGAAAATACAAAACAATGCAATCATTGAAGAAAAAATAATTTAAATTTTAAAATTAATTTCATATTTAGAACTTGATAGGCGCAACATATTGTTACAATCATAATTTGAACAAAGTTTGAAATAATGAGGATGAAAGCTAATGATTAAATTAATTCCGCAACATGTGTTCTAAAAATTCTCCTCATAAATAAAATCTGCACGTCTAATATTTCTCTTTTATGCACTATTAGACTATTGTTCAAAATATATTCAGAACTACTAAACCTATGTGAAACATGTAGTCTAAGTTTAATAGTAGATAAATTACCAACAGAATAACATTTTGCTAAAGATAATTTGTTTTTTTTTAATTTCAAAGATGTCTGATGATTAACAGATAATACAATAAATGCTATAACATTTTCAATAAATAGCATGCAAGATCATATTTACTACATCAACAATATGTAATATTATACACTAAATTAGTGTTAATTGTGCTATCTGAACACCATAAATTCATCCTACGTAAAATTTATAACCAAAATAAAACCAGCTATTAATCCCAATTAATAAAACACAAACCATTAAATTTGGGGTTACAATATAATGTGAATTAATTAATGGCATGCAAATTCATATTGCCTCAATTTCAGTTTTACATAAACATAATTGCAATCAAGTTAAAATAGTTGTAACACTCTTAATAATGTCTAACTATTTCTTTTTTTTTTGTATTCTATATATCTTGAAGCTAAATAATTGCCTACACACCTGTTATTAAAATAGCTCTAAATAGTTTTGTACATTCCTATTTTGCGAAACCATAATAAATATTAGTGATATAAAAAGCGTTAATGCAAAAAAAATGCATTCAATTCAATTCAATATGGCAGCTTATGATTTACTTGCAACTGCGAAATTTACCACCACCATATAGTATTTATTTTCCGAAATTAATAAAAAAAAATAATAAAAAATTGTAATGAAAAAAAATCTGGTTATTATTGCAGCATTGGAAACTTGTTGAATTTTTAATCCAACAAATTATTCTTTTAATAATTTTTATTTAGTTTTTTTTTTTTTTAATAAAATATTCCGCTGATGTTGCTAACCTCCTTATGCAACAAAGGTGTATTCATCAATGGTTTTAAAAATATAGAATGGGCTGAAACAACTTCTTTTTTCCGTATTTGATGCCCCTGAGTGTCCATTCATTACTCAATTGGATCCATAGAAAAAAAAAATTACCAAAATTGTGATTTTTAATATTCTCAGAACCTTATCTTTACTAAATTTCCACCTCGGGAATTTAATCTAAATTAAGCCAAAATTTTTAAAATTAAGATCTACGTAGAATTTATTATCTTTTTTTTTTTTTTTACTTAGTTTGAACTAATTTTCAGTAGTTCACCGACCTATCCTAATAAACATGTTTCATTTTTTTTTTTTTTTAAATTAATAATTTATTCAAAAATCTAAATATGTGTACTAAAAAAAAAGAAAAAATTTTTAAACAACATACGACACATTGTAATGTTTATTTAGCAGCCGCAGCCCCACTTTTATATTAAAAAATATAATATTAAGTATATTCAAGTTAAGAAAACAAATAATAAAAACAACTTTGGGTTTAGAAAACTATTTAAAAGTTGAATAGCAATTTTTATAGCTTTTTTTTTCTTCTTTTTAATAAATACAAATATTTATTTCTGCATTCATAAAAATAAGCTTTTTTTTCCACAATACAACATTAAAATTTTATTTTTAAAATATAAAAAAAATATATAAAAATTTTTATTCTCAATGAAAATGTGTAAAAAAAAAGTAGATAATAATAAAATAAAAAATTCACATAAATTATTTCACATAAAAAAAAAAAAAATTTTATACATATAAATAAATAAAAATAAAACTTTGTGTACACAAAAATAAAATCTAGTAGATAATAAAAAAAAATAAAAATAAAACAGATAGGCACAACAATCAATTAAGTAATTCTTTACCAAAAAGACGAATGGAGCTAAATATAAGATTTTCTGTTATTTATGTGAATTATTTTCGCAACCCCAATAGTCAGCAGCGTTGTTATACCCATATCAAACAAATTATCCCATTTAAACAGCATGTGAAAGCGAAATTGTGCTTTTAAACACAAAATGGATTTTATTAATTTTATTTTATTTAAACCAACATTTTAGTTTTGCAATAGAATGATCATAATTAATTTCAAAATGATATCAACCATAACCTATGCCAACGACCATCTTTTTAAAGGTGTGTAATGGTGATTTAGTTTTAAAGTTTTTAAAGTTTCATAATAAAGTTGGAAAATTTTGTTTTACTTCTTTTAAAATAAGAAATTCAAATAAAAATGAAATTCCTTTTTTGTAGAAATTTTTATAAAAGCAGGATCATCATATTTAGCATTATTTACTAATCACAAAAAGTATTTGATTATATTATTTTTAATCATTTTGCATTCAATGTTGCATTTCAATGTCAGATTAATAGATTCCCAATATTTAGCATATTATATAATTGCCTATATCGATCGCAATGAAAGTAAAAATAATTTCTAATTACAATACCTTTACTTGTGCTGTGAGTAACAAAACTTCGTTGGCTAAATTTAAACTACTTAATTTATCCAAAAAAAAATCACTGTGGTTTTATTCGATTTCATTTTTCAACATTTCAATTTTTTATTATTCAATTATCTCATATGTAATAAAAAAAATATTATTATTTTTATACTTCTTTATTCATTATTTTATGTTTTCATTACCATTATTTAGTTCAAAAACATCTTTATAGAGATTTTCGAACCATTAAAAAAGAGAACAAAAAATATTTGAAAAATGAAAGTTCTAAAAAATATTATTTTAAATTTTGTTTTCATTTTGCTGTTCAAGATATTATTTACAAAATAAAATGTTTTCAGAGCGGCATTGCAACAGTTTATTTACATGTTCAAATTATTTAATAAATTATTTTAATAAAGAGTTCAATCAAATTGTAAAACTGCGTGACTAACTTCATACATAACTTTGTTGCTACGACAATAAAAACATTATAGTTTATTATTGCCATATGCTGTATCATACAAGACTTATTTCTACAAATCATTCAATAAACTCGATTCTAGTTTCTTTCCATTCCAAACTTATTCATTGTTTCATTAGGAAAAAATCATATATTTTTGTACTGGATGGAAAGGTGAATATTTTAAACAAATTATTATTTATTATTTATATACGGACAGCCTCCTGTTGTAAATTTATTTCTTTTATGGTTGTTAGTTATTAAGATGTTTTTTTTTGTATGCAGTCTTTATTATCATTTAAATAATTTTAATTTAATATACAAACATGATTATTATTAATTAAGGAAGTTGGTTTCTTAACTGTACAAAAAAAAACCCATAGCAATAATATATGTTATAAATTAATATGTTCCCAGCTTTTTAATTAAAAATTTCTTAAGATAATAAGTTCTTGTTAGAAATATGTGTGTAAAATTTAAAGTGTTCACAAGTCTAGTATTTATAAGCATATTATGTGTATAAAACCTTCAATATTTTTTTTTTCTTACAGAGAAGGAAAACAAAAGACTTAAGGCACAAACTTCTTTATTTATCTTTTGTCAGTCAGCACTTAATTAAAATTTCTTACGCTCTGAACAATTTAAGATCAATTTAGTGTTAAAGTAGAGTTCATAAAAGCAGAAAAAATGAAAAATAAATTTGAAGAATTGGAATTGTTTTCAATTCGCTCAATTAACAACCCTATCAAAAGTGAATCAAACAAAATCATAAAAAAGATTGATTTACTCTGTTTTATTTTTTCTTGAACGTTTCTACCGTCACTTAATTTTTATTTTTTTTTAAATGTCATAAACTTGTTATGATGACAAAAGTTTCATTTAAAGAGAAATTAAATAATTTTTTTTTGTAACCATTTGCTTTTCGTTATTTAAATAT
Source organism: Hybos culiciformis (assembly GCA_964007475.1). Taxonomy (NCBI): domain Eukaryota; kingdom Metazoa; phylum Arthropoda; class Insecta; order Diptera; family Hybotidae; genus Hybos; species Hybos culiciformis. The sequence continues at coordinate 31,568,460 of OZ023274.1, read as the reverse complement.
AATATTTTTCATTGTAAAATGTTAACATTCAGCACTTTTAAAAATCTTAAGCATGCAAAAAATAATAAATTATGTTTTTTTTTCATATCAAAATATTTATTTAAATAAAATTTAACTTAAACATTTTTTGTTTTATTTTCATACTTCCGGACAATTAAACTTGAGTTTAAAGGTTAAATTCTCTTTGCCAAAGAAAAATATGTTTATACATACTTATAATGATAAAACCATAAAACCAAAAAAAAAAATTATTAAACAAAAATTGTTGGAAGTTATATAATTAGAATGACAAAATTTATTGTTAAAAAAAAGTTTCATTCATTTCTTAATTAATTTGTATAGAAATAAATGACAATATATAGATTATATTTTAATCCACTTCCTAAAACAAGTTTTTGCGATATGAATTCATACTATATAATCGTAGTGTTCAAAAATAAATATTATATGCAATTTTTATAAAATATTTTTTCCGATTCCTCAAATTTATAGTTTGGATTTTTTACTCTAGCTTATAGAAATAAGTTCCGAAAGTTTTGTTATTAAATTACTAATTTTCTGTTTAGTTAAAAATATTGGAGGAGCTTAGTACCTAAGCTCTAAAAAATACGTATCGAAATTAATTGTAATTAAATTTTGAATAAACTGAAATAGAAAATTTTTTTCGAGGATGGATATTAAGCTCTTTACTAAAATAATTTTCTAATTTAGATCACTATAGCAATTAGATCTCAGAAGTAATGTATGGATCCATAATAACTTTAAATAAACTATATCAAGGGTCGGCAACATACGGCCCGCGGGCCAAATACGGCCCATTCGGTGTTCTTTTTTGGCCCTCCAAGATTTTTATTGCCGCCTTGTTATTCGGCCTGATTTATTCTTCTAGGCCTTTTTATAATTTTTTAACTTTTTTACAGCAAAAAAAATTAAAACTATCAAAAATTCCATTCAGAACCTCATATTTATATAATTCAGCTTTTAAAAAAATTCTATTACTACAACTTTTTGCATTATTCAATAAATGTTGCATTAAAAATATTGTTTTCTGCTAAATATTGATCGCCAAATTTTCTGAAGGGCTGCTATTGTTGTAGCATTACGAATTGTAAATTAAGTAAATGAAAGAATAAATTCCACAAAAAAATTGAAAAATCTGCATCTGGCCCAGTTGATGAAAGTCTTGCCGACGCTTGAACTATATCATTAGCGTAGAAAATTATAATTAGAAAATATTTGAACTAAAAACTTCTATAGAAATTCTAAATTAATTTTTTTGCGGATAAAAATAGATTCTCAAAAATGTTTTAAAATAACAATCGACATTATAAAATTCATTGTTTAAAAATTTAACATTTTATTATAATCTCTTATTTTTAATTAAATATCTCAGATATATACACAGAAGCTTCTGAAAGCGAAAAAATAAACTTTCTTATAAATTGACATTCAAAAAGTTTTAAAAAGTTGTATTTTCTTTATTTTCAAAACAAAATGTGTACATTTAAGTATGTTTATAACAATATCAATATGTTTCCAAATCATGACTCATATTTCGTTGATTTTTTTTTTTTAACTAACTTGTTCTCAATGTTTTTTATTGTTATTTAAATTATTTTCCAATATTTATAAAATTTTTTTCTCCATAGAAATGTGAAGGTAAAAATTTATAATAATTTAAATACAAAAAAGTATGCTCACTACTTATTTCCAAATTTTATTTTCAAAATTGTACGTCAATCAAAGTAAATCATCCAAAATACACCAAGCCAAGAATAATTCAAACTAGCATATTCAGCACTGGAAATAGCTTTTAAAAAGAACTTCTTTATTCACACCAGATAGTATAGTACAACCATGATGAGAAATTTAAATATATTTTTTTGTGTCGCATTTCCGCGATCCTTAAATTAAAAAAATTTTTTATTGACAAGTGTGTGGGTTTTTTTTTCAATTGCTTTCTTTATAAATTTAAAAATCAGACAGTTGTGCATATTTACATCAATTCCAGTTAATTTGGCAGTACACAAGAACAGTAGTTTTAAGATCACAGTTAATCAATAAACTTAATTTAAAATTTTATTTCATTCTCGATTTTTATTATTATTTTATCATTTTATTTGATCAGTTTGTTGTTATTATTTTCCAAGAATACAGACTCAGTTCTTGATTATAAAAAAAAAAAAAAAAATTAAAACAAAAAGTTAAATAAAATATGTTTTGATCTCAAAAGTAAACGTTTTCAAGAAAAAAGAAAAATAATAATTTTAATTAAAAACTAAAAAAAATTATTTACTTTATACACAAATTAAATGACGCGAAATAAAATTGGTTGTATACTATTTCTGCTTAAATAGTAAACTTCCCAAAAAACTATACTTTAATCATTTTAAAATCTATATTTATTTTTTTTATAATTGTTACGTAATCGAATGACAGTGCGTTAGCTCGTTTCATTCTATCAGCATATAACCCAAGCTGATGAAAAAAATAATAAGTCGCAAAATGTCTTAACATATCATCAACTACAAACTTTTAGGAAACAAAAATTTATTCTTGCTTGTTCAACTTAATATTATGTTTTTACACTTTCAAGATCAGAGAATTTTAAGATCATAACCGTGAACTAAAACAAACTTCCTTTTAATATATAAAAAAAAAAAATTCAACAAAAATGATTTGTTTTTTCTCTATTTTTTTAAAATTTAATGTTCCTAATTCAAACAAAAAAAAATAATACTTAGAATATTTATTTTTAACTACTTAAATATTAAAATAAAAAAAAGTCATGAAATATTCAAGTCATCATTTCTTATTCATTTTAACTATTTAAGATCAGTCTTTTCTTTTTAAATTTTTTTAATAATTTTTTTTACCCATCGCTAGCTCGTTATAGCGTAATAACCAAAATTTGACCTGACAATATCTAACAATAATTAACCATCACAACCATTAACCATAACAACCATTAACCATTACAAGTGTTATCTTTAAAAGTGAAAAACTTTTCACTAGTAATTAGAAAATATGTTTTTTGGTGAATATAATCAGTTAATTTTGGAAAAAAAACAAAAAAAAATACAATTTGCATATCGTCGCCCGGCAATTATACTGTCGTACATGACAAAATGACAAAAAATGAGTTGAGTATGTAGAGGCTTATAATTTTTCAAGCTCTATCAAACTGTCCAATCGGAATCTTCCTATCTCTATTAGTTTCTAAGATATTGAATGTTGACTTTGACTAAATGCCAGAAAATTAAAATTTTTGCTCGTATAATTCCAATTTTTTGGATATACATCAAATTCTCATAGAAAAAAACGCACAAAGTAGGGAACATTATACTGACGCACACGCCAAAAATTCTACTATTGTGCCGTATATCCTTATAAAATGTGACGTACGTGCAAAGAGTGGTAGAAACTCATGCAATAGTGGCGCTTACGGCAAGATACTTTTGAATAAAAGTTGTGGTAGCTCAGAATTGGAACTCTAAAGGACTTCTTTTTTCGATCATAAAATGTAGTTTAAGGTTTTAGCTTTCACCAAAAAAAAAAAAAGTATATGTTTTTCGGCCAGTTTTTTTTATTTACATTCCAACTTTAAAGTCGATTTCCCAAAACTCGATTTTCGGGATATACGTCAAAATAATTTCGGGACGACGATATCGTATTTTGAAGTAAGATTTTTATGTATATATATATATGTATAATACTAGTATATATTATTTTTTAAATGACCTTTAGAATATTTTTTTTTAAGTATTATTGTTGAGTATGACTTTTAAAGAAAAAAACAACATATTAATTGTTTTGAACTTTGAAAACAAATTGAAAGATAAATTTCTACATTTTTTATTGAATTGTAATCAAAATTAATAAGGCTTTATATACATATACTCATATTATAATACTGTACAAAAATTTATAACTTATATATTTGAAGATAAAATTCCATAATAAATATGTATGTACAATAATTGAACATTTACATACGTACATTGAAAACGTGATTATCCTAAACAAAAATAATTTTCATGATTAATAATTTTTTTTTTACATTCAATATAAAATTCAACTTTAGAGTTTAGAATATTACACTTGTAAAAACAGACAACAAACAGTACCAAGTATATATAAGTTTTCAAAACCGATTAATATTATCAGTTGCAAATAAAAAAACATTCAAATCCAAATCAATGAGTTACATGTGTCACAGAATATATGCATGAACAAAGTTTACTTCAAATTCCTATAATTAATATCACTAAATTTACAAATAATCCGCTGTTCTACAATCTAATCGTAGAAAATTTAATTTATCTATTTTTAGGCCATATATCAATCAAATCATAATTACCAAACGTAATAATATAGTGGGACGATGGTCGTCACAACTATCTAACTCTAAGGTATATTCGTTGAGTGAATTGCAATCATAAAAATTTAAATTTTAATTCAATAATTAACAATTTTTCTTACGATTATATCTAAAAGCTGAAAAAGAAACTAATTATATACATTTTAATTAAATTTAATTATACAATTTTTTTTGTTATTTTGGCTTATTACGAAATAATTGAATAAATTATTTCTTGTAGATATTTATAATAAAAAAAAATAAGAAAAACACACGTTTCAGAAAAATAATATATATATAAAGAATTATCTATTTTTGTTTCTTAATTGCTAACAGGTGAAAACCCCAAAGGAATCGATATTCTTGCAAAAAAATTGATGAAAAGTTAAAATACTCAATTTTTTTTTGTCCTTATTTTAAAAATTCTAATGTCGCGTCTATCGCTAGAATTTACCAGTTATTTAAAATACAATTGAATTTAGGTATTTTTAACATTTTGAATTTCTTCAGCGTGATGAACGGAAGTTGAAAAGAATTCAATTTCCTTACAAATAGCGTAGTTGTTAAAATATTGATAATGCATATGAAAATATGAGGCTCCAAAGTTATTTCCAGTGCTCTTTTCGGATTCTCGATACAATTCTTCTACCGCATTTATTCACCGATTTCATAATTTTTGTTTTTCAAATCTAAGGTAAAAAAAATTTTGCTTGGTTCATTTTTTTTTTAATTTTTGCTTATTCAAATCAACGAAAAATTTTCCTAAATTTTACAACAACATTAATCGGTAAAAGTATGAAAAGTATTTCCACTTGAAATTTAAGTGCGGTGATTTTCATACCATTTCTTATTTTAGATATTCTCAAAATATTTATGAATGACATTTTGAAATATAATTCTCCTGTCATTAATCAATCATTATTAACGGTTTGGGTGCATTTTTGCGTTTAATGAAAAATAAAGATGATTTTCTACGTACTTACATTTGTGTGCATTTATACATTCTACATTAGATCTTGAAATGTATTATAAATAGTTATATTACAAATATAATAAAATTCGTTTGAATTTTAATTCAAATTCGAAGTTTCATTTAAATTTTTGCAATGTTATTGAATTTTTCTTCTTTATTTTTCAATTTTATGTTAATATTTTTAATTTGAATAAATATAATATTCTTTGAACTTAAAAGTTACCTTGAAAATTTGTTTAAAAAAAACAAAAAAATTCATCATTAATTCAAATGCACGAGGCATTAAAAACATGAAAATGTCAATATAAGTTTGCTAGGCAAAACAAAATACGTTCTTATGGAATAGTTGCCTTAGCTATTTTAACTTTAAGATAATAAACATTTATGATCGAAAGAGTAATCTTAGTAAAAATAAAAAATTAGGAATTAATAATTTTATTTATATGAAACTTTAAAATTATAGTCCATAGTTAAAATTAAAAACTTCTCATTTCAAAATTTTGGATTATATTATTTTTGTTTCTTAAAAATAAAAACACACACTTCTATCTTGTTTTTTTTATCTGAAAATTACTAATTTCGAATGTATGTATCATAATAATATTTACCCTTAAAAAATTGTTTATTTGAGTTGATTCCATAATTTATATTTTAAAATATTAGAGATACGTATAAATATTTTAAGTTAACTTTTGTGAAAAATAAATTTCAAAATTAATAATTCTTTAAGTCAGATAAATCAATCCGTCATACAGCAAAAGGGTCAATGATGTTTAATAAATAATTTTATAAATTTTCGCATAAAACCATAACAAAAAAATACATATAATATGAAATTATTACAAAACACATTAGTTAGTATATTATTATCCAAAAAAAAACTTTACAATACATACTATAATATTAACTATATGTATATTCTTTTTTTCTCCATTTTCGTTAGAGTACATAATACATAATAATTTTTTAAGCATAATAATAATTTGCATAAACATAATTATATTCAAAATACAAGTACACATCATGACTATACATATATATTTTTTTTTGTGATTTTCCATCTGACATTTTATTAGAGACTTTAAAATTCTTTTTAAAAAAATTTACATAATAAACTTTAATGATCTTTTTAGAAAAAAAAAAAAAAATAAACTATGTATTAACTATTGGTAAATATGAAAAAATATAAATTATATTTTGAAATAATATTTTTTTTATTTCTATTTGCTTAAAAATAGTAGACGCAAGTGTTTACAGATACCTTATATCTTTTATTTCAAATGATTTTATATTAAATAAATTTCTTATCATTAAATTGGGTGGGTGTTGATGATTTTTTATTTTTTTTAATATTTCAATGCCGGTTAGAAATTAAATATTCAATTTTATCGCGCTCAGAAACACAACAATATTTATGGAAATTACCAAATATGAATATTAATAGTCGTATATTTAAAAATAATTCTCATGTAATTGTAATGTTTAATGTAGGGGTGAAAATTAGAAATAAGAAGCATGAGATTTAATTATTTCAAAATAAGATGCAACAATTTTATCAAGCTAAGATAATTATAGAACTTGATTTTATTGAAGTTTAAAGTATATAAATTTATAAAGATCAGTTTGCCAATCATCATAATTGATGTATTTTTTATTGAATATTTTAACAACAAAAATAAGAACTGGTTTTAAATTGACATATTTACCTATAATTTTTCTTTTAAATATAAGTACTTCCATTACATACTAGATTAATTCAGTCAGTTAGTAATATTTTTAGAATTTTTCCCAATTCGACAAAAAAATAAAACAAAACTTCTAATTAACGTCATCTTCAAGTTTTAAAAAATCATTTGCAAAAATATGAAAGACAAAAACTGTTGTTAACCTATTAGCCCACATAATTAAGAGCTTATTATTATTTGCTGCTATAATTTTAATTTTATGTAAATTTTATTTATTTTTTTTTCCGATTCATCATAAAAAAAAATAATAATAATATTATGAAAATTCAAATATGTTATATGATACAAATATGAATATTCAATTAATTTCATCATTAAGAAACCTAAATAAATGTATTTGATAATATAGGCATATGTATTTTATTAAGAAACTTATAGCTCTAAAAAATTTCTACTACTCGTACTACTAAATAAAAATTATATAAAGATATTTTTTATTGTTGACGCCAAAACTTGCTTTTGTAATTTATAACATTTTATACGCATACAAGTATATTTTATTTGCGATTTTTATTTTTTTTTTGGTTTTCTTAATTTTTTTTTTTTTGAGTTGACACAGCCTTGTTTATTGAAAATAATATTAATTAATTGCTCTATATGTTACATTACAATGATATTGAAACAACTACTGTTGTTATAACTGAAAAAGGTTGAAAAAACTCCAAAAAAAAAAATCTAGAAATTCAAACACTAAAGTAATTAAAATATAAGAGATAGTACAATCGTCCAAACTTCTTTTTATTTTTGGATAATTATTGACTTAAAATCAAATGTCGTATGAAACATATCAGTACCTATTTTTGTCATCATTATTCAAAACAATTTTTTAATGATGTATTCGGTTTTATAATGAATTCAAGCGGAAGCAAAAAAGAATAAACATGACAATAATAGGTATTCGATTTTTTTTTTGTTTTCATTTCAATTTTATAAAATCGTTTTTCAATCAACCTACAATAATAAATTTTGAAATAAACTTTGTTATTTTTTTTTTTTGTTTTTTTTTTTTTAGAAAATTTGATAACAAAATAATGTGCAATAAATGTTATAACAACAATAATAATTTATTAATTTACGTCAATTTGAAAAAAAAAAATAAAAAAATAATGCATCAATCTTTAAATTGTACTAAAAACATACAATAAAAATGAATAAATTATTGATATTTTTACAATATATTATAACAATTCTTCGAATATTTAAAATAAACATAAATGTTATTTATAAGTTTTTCTTGATATATAGCCATTAGGCAAGCGATAAAGTAATCCATTTTTATTTTTATTGATATATCATTTCATTAAGCAAGCGATAGAGCAATATTAAAAAAATATTATATGTACACTAAAATTGAATATGTTTAAAAATGTAAAAGATCAATTCATCGAATAAAATATATTTTAATGCGTAGGGGATCTTTATGTTGTATCATAGATTAAGAATACAGAAAGATGGGAAACTTCATACAACATTTTTTCAGTCTTTTTTGGTATTTTATTGTGAAGGTGTTAGTAAAACTAAATAAAATTCTTTTCATACATTGATAATTATCTCGTATTTTAATTTGTTTTACTAACACATTGACTTAAAAATACCAAAAATAATGTTGTATGAAGCTTCCCATCTTTCTGTATTCTTAATCTATGGTTGTATTTAGTGCTATAGAATTTAGATCACTAAATGGAGTATTATATGCGTCAATACACATGCAATCATTTAGATGCATCTGCGTAAATAATGAAAAAATTTAGATGCATCAGAGTATATAATGAAAAAATTTAGATGCATCAGCGTAAATAATGAAATCATTTAGATGTTTCGTATTGAATATTACGTAATACCTAAACAAACATAATATCTCTCACAATATTTCAATACAGCCAAATACAAAAAAAAATGAGAAAAAATGAGAACTACGTAATTCATACACAAAAATAATATCACTAAAAGAAAGAGAAATTAAAGGATAATTAACGTGGAACATTTCTCTTGGCTTCTTTTATCTGTAAAAGAAAGAAAAATTAAAGAATGATTAACGTGGAACATTTGCCTTGGCTTCTTTTATATGTAAAAGAAAGGGAAATCAAAGAATGATTAACGTGTAACATTTCCCTTGGCTTCTTTTATCTGTAAAAGAAAGGGAAATTAAAGAATGGTTAACGTGGAACATTTCCCTTGGCTTCTTTTATATGTAAAATAAAGGGAAATCAAAGAATGATTAACGTGTAACATTTCCATTGGCTTCTTTTACCTTTATTTTTTATTATAAATTATCTCTATATTCTCTCTTTGCATTAAACAGTATATTGGATATGTTAACAAAATTTGTTATAACAACTCGTTGTCTATACACACAAACACATAGACACTTGTCAATAATATATCACTCGACCTTCGGTCTCATGATATAATTTTGACTCGTATCTATGTGTTTGTGTGTATAGACACCTCGTAATTAATAACACATTTAGTTAACATATAACAATAATCTACTATTATTGCATTTTAATGTGTCATACTTTGTGATGGGGTCGCAAAATAAGATTGCGCCACTTAAAATCGCCCATGTATTTTGTTTGTAATTTTTTTCTCGTCATTTCTAAAAGTAATTTTTCAAGATGTTTTTATGTCATCCAGCTGATCTGAAAAAAGAAATATGTGAGTCTCGGGACACACGGAAGAAGTGAAACTTCATGGCAAGTAGTATTTTCTGGGAAGGCTAAATAAGTATTTAAAATGGCCAAGTGCACATAAGACATGACGCCAATCGATTTTTTCGACGGCGACTAGTTGATTTTTGTCCTTCGACTGCTGCGGCCAGTCGACTTAAAATAACTTTTTTTTGGGGAAATTCGGCGGCTTGGAAAAATTAAAAAAAAAAGAATTAAAAACCAGCGACTACTTAGAGATAAAAACATTTAAAAATTGGACTTAGAATAGTTCTGATCTCAAGGGACGACATATTTGTATTCCAAAAACTTTTTGAAAATTAGCACTAATAATTAATAAATGAAATATTTTTTTTATTATTGTTTAAAATAAATTTCCCTTTTCAATCGAAAACAAAAATAGTATTTTCGACTTTTATTCTGAGCCAATATAGAGTAGGTTATTGGGCTGGTAAGCTTCATTAAGTTGCTAGCGGCTGTCTGTTTTATCATCAGCTGACACATACATTTTTTCTTTTTTTTTTTTTTTTGACAATAATCGTCACATTTTTGACAATAATCGTCACATTTTTGACACTAACATTTTTTTCACTCTCAATCATAATTCCCCTAAACAAGTTTCACTTCAAAAAAATTTAAAAAAAATACATAAACATTTAAACGAGATAAAAATATTTTTAAATTTTCGCGGCGAGATTAAATGATTTTGAATCAGAATTGTTCTGCGATATTAAAGTACTTTGCTAGTAATAAAGCTCGTTATTTCTCGTCGATCTTAAAAGCCGCTGCATCATGCTTTGTTAAAACTTTAATAAGAGCTACTAATAATTTAAAAAAATAGAACGGAACCTCATAAAATGAAGTCTAGAGCCCATGTTCAACATTTTTGTGAAATATTTCGAAACAAGATTTTATATCTCTTAAATTAGTTGTACTAGTTGAAAATTCAGAGTATATTTTATTGACTATCGTTTCAACATCAAACATCCAACCTAATTTTTTACAAGCAAATTTAGCTGCGTTATGAAATGAATCACATGGCAAAAACAATTTGCTTTCAAAATATAAATTCATTTATTTTCACTAAATTTTTGAAAAACCCAATCGTACTTACAATAAAAACAAAGAGCTATAGTGTTATAGAATTTTAATTATTTTGAGATTCCTGGAGATTTTTTTGGCAAACCCGGAGACCGGAGAATTGTCATCAAAACCGGAGTCTCCGGGTGAAAAGGGTACTGTTGGCAACCGTAAATGGTGTGTTTCACAAGTGATTATCAATAATTTAAATTTTATGGTTATTCATGTAATATTAAAAATCACATCAGTAGTTCTACTAATTGGATAGCTACATAATAATAATGTCATTTCATTATATATTCTATAAATATGTTTTCACAACAATTAAAACAAAATAACACTTTGTTTCAATGTAACAAACTAACTAATTGACATTTAAATAAAATATTCTAATGAATTTTATATAAATTATAATTTACTATTTTAATTTTTTTTCTTTTTTATTTATTTACAGGTATTGTTGAAACTATAATATATTGCATCCAAATAACGTAAATGTAACAATACTCAATTTTTTAATGACTTATTTATGCAATATAAAAAAAATTATAAATAAAAAAAATATATGTAATATAAAGAGGAAACAATTAATTCAAAGAAGAAATCAAGTACACTCTATACTTATTTTATTTAGTGACACAATTATTCAAATAACATACTTATATATTATTAATTAATTTTGTTAATTATATTTGAACAAATTACATTTTAAAAAAAAAGTATTTAGTTTGTGTGCAAGCAATATATAGTAAATAAGATATTGCGCTTCACTGTTATGCTGTGCATTTGATATAAATTTAATGTTTACAAAATGAAATTTATAAATAAAAATAAAAATTGTAATGGAAATACATTAATAATAAATTAAAATTATATTTATTTCTTTGTTTAAAAAAAAAATAATAATTATTTACACTATAAAAATGTAAATTATATAAAATTTAATATTTCATTTTTATTTTTTTTTTTTTTATACATATTTTTAAATGAAGCGAAAATATCACGATATCAATTTTTTCCAACATTTCTATCTTAAAATAAAATTTAAATAATAATTATATTACGAAAAGTACAAATAAAAAAAATAAAAAAAAAATCTGTAACAAATGTGAAAAATGAAAATTCACTTTATTTACTTAGTATTGGTGTATTTGGTAGTTGCATTTGTCTCACCACAGAAAATAACAGCAGATGAAATTAAATCACAACAACCTTCACCACTGCACCATAAACAGCAAAGAAATTTAAGAATATCTAGAAATAGTAATTTACAAAATAATAATAATAATAACAATAATAATAATAATAATAATAGTAATACAAAAATTAATAATAGCAGCATCAATGGAAGCGATAAAAATATTGAAAAAGATGATGATAAAACGAATAATGTAACACCTGATGATAAACCAGTGACCAAACGAAATGAGAATCAAGGTAAGTTTAATATTATAATTCTGAAAAAAAAGCCTATATGTATAGCAATATTTCGAAATTAATATTATGAAAATCAATTACGAAACTATATGCATTTATACAATTTTTAAAATTTTACATAGTAATTTAGTATGAGTTTGGTATACATAAGTGTATTGTTATTGACATTTTTATGAATATGTTTAAATATAAAACAGTAAAAATATTTAAAAAGAAAAAAATCTTGTTTTAGCAGTAAATTGCATTAACGAATATTTTAAACTTGCTTACTTTTTTTTGAATTAATTAATACTTAATTTGTTATTATTATAACGTACATTCGCATAAAGAAAAATATCATTAAAAACATATAGTAATAATTATCAGTAAAGTGAAATCTGTCATAAAGATATACATATCTGATCAAAGTGTAAATAAAGAAATTTCTACAATTTATATTGCTATTCTTGAGGAGATCCAGCAATCTATAGATATAGATATTGATAAAAGATAAAGGGCGCAGTGAAATAAGGCCGCGGGAAATAAGGCCGCGATAGGTTTTTTGTTGCGGTCTTATTTCATTTTGAAAAATGAAATAAGGCCGCGAAAAAATCCTCGCGGTCTTATTTCATTTTGAAAAATGAAATAAGACCGCATAAAATTCCTCCCGGCCTTATTTCGTTTTGAAAAATGAAATAAGACCGCGACAAAAAAAAAAATTAATCGGAGGACTAATTTCATTTTGAAAAATGAAATAAGGCCGCGAGGATTTTTTCGCGGCCTTATTTCATTTTTATAAACGAAATAAGGCCGCGTAATCTTGTGAGGTGAGCACACAGGGCAGGGGGCAGCAGGGCGGCGGGCGGGCGGTTGGTCAGTGGGATTTGCGGCTAGCGATTACGCGGCCTTATTTCGTTTATAAAAATGAAATTAGCCCTCCGAATAATTGTTTTTTTTTGTCGCGGCCTTATTTCATTTTTCAAAACGAAATAAGGCCGCGAGGAATTTTTTGCGGTCTTATTTCATTTTTCAAAATGAAATAAGACCGCGAGGATTTTTTCGCGGCCTTATTTCATTTTGAAAAACGAAATAAGGCCGCGAAAAAATCTTCGCGGCCTTATTTCATTTTTCAAAATGAAATAAGACCGCAACAAAAAAACGTCGCGGCCTTATTTCCTGCGGCCTTATTTCCATCCCCCAATAATTATATCTAAAGTCTAAGACTTTTCAATAGGTATACTATTATTTTTCACTTATCTCTTTGCTTGTGTCCAAGAAAAATGCATTTTATACACATTTATAGGCACTCAATAAATTATATCAACAATTTTTTTTTTTAAATTAAAACAGGTTGCAGACTAATAAAAATTAAATTAAAAGGTGTATATTTTCTTTAAAGGAAATAAAACCAGAAAAATATTTGTTATTAATAATTTTAATAGCAAAACTTATACGTAAATTATAAAAACATAGTATTATTTCATAAAATGTAAAAATAGATATTTTTTTTACCAATAAATAAAAATAAAAATAAACAACTTTTACTAAGATCAATGTGGAAAATGAGGAGTAAAAATGAAAATTAGTTCAACTAAGAAAATAATTTTATAGAACTAAAATATATTTTCTAATATTTTTTTAATTCGTTCTTGCGTTATATATAAAAACAAGTTTCATTTTCTCCGACGTACAGTACAGCAAAGATCACAGATTAAAAATTTAACTTTCGCTTCTTTTGTTCATGAGTCCATTAATTTGCAAGTGCAATTGCAATTTAGTAATTAAACGATTTTTCCTTACCAACACCAAAAATATATAAATTCGATGTTATCACGTTCACGAGCTTAAAAGCGTGTTAATAATTGCATTTTGATGAAAAAAAAAATAAAAATATTAATTAATTTTAATAATAATTGTACCGACAATAAATTAATGAATTAGTTAAGAAAAATAATTCTTTTTTTTTACTTTAAAAGTCAAACCTTAATTTTTTGTTTCCATACAAAATCATAAATTTTACTTCTCAAATTTAATATAATAATATAAAACAATTTTCATTTGTTTTTATTCATAGGCAAAAAAAAAAATATTCTAGAATAAAAAACATTGATCTTATTAAGAAAATAATTTTTGTTTTTTTTATCTAAAAAAGGCATGAATGAAAACTTGTTTTAATTTAATTTTTTTTAATCTAATTTTCTATTTCTAGTTAGTAAAATTTTTTTCAGTATAAATTGCGCGTTCATTGACTTTATAAATTTTTTTTAAAACTATTTTTAAAATGCTTTTAACAACATTTTGATTGGAACCGTGTATAATTTACGCTATATTTGATTCAAACTAAATACTTATTAAAAAAAAAAATAGTTTTCTTATCTTAGCGATCGAAAGCGAGTATAAAATTTTAAAACGTGACCATAACAATTTTTTGATTTTAAACAAATTTTTAACACTTTCTCAAATAAATAAATAAAATATTTTTAGTATTAAAATTAATTTTTACATGAAAAATTTAATATAAAGGGCAACATAATATCTCTGTATTGCTTTACTGTATAAAAACTTTGTGAATTATGATTATTATTAATAATAATTAGTTGTACATCATAAAAGAAAATATGAAAATATATTCACATAAAGCAATGATGTTTTCGTAAATTTTTTTTTTGAATTAAAATTAATACCCGGAAGCCTGAAACTAATGAAAATTTCAAGGAAGATTAATAATAATAAAAAAAAAATTGTAAGTACCTAGTTTTATTGACATGAATTTTAACGATCCCTCAGAGTATCAATCTGACAGATGGTTTTTTTTTTTTTTTTACATTTAAAAATAAAAAACAAAATATATTTTAACAATTCCATAGAGAGTATAATGTGCGGCAAAAAATAAATTATTAAAATTTATAAATTAAAAAAGAATAAAATCACGGTGAATTAAAGAGTTAAATAAATATATTTTAAATTTTGTAATAGTAGATTACAATACATGTTAAGAAAATTTGTTATTAATTACGAGTTGTGTATACAAACAAACACATAGACACGAGTCAAAATTATATCACGAGACCGAAGGTCGAGTGATATAATATTGACAAGTGTCTATGTGTTTGTGTGTATAACAACGAGTTGTTATAACAAATTTTATTAACATGTTTTGTATACTGCTTTAATGTGCATTTGCGAGGAAGTTGAAAACAATACATTTACAATGAAAAAAATAAACAAAAAAGTTCAAAATGAAGCAAGGAAATAAAATTTAATTAATACGGAAGTAAATTTATTTCTCGAAATGATTTCAAACAGGATGATTTAAGATCAGCTAATTCCTAAAATATTAAAAAAAAATTAGTAATTTTTCCAAATTTGCGATTGTAAATACAACTTACCGAACACATGCACATTAAAACATTTTGTGGAACATTTCTGAAATTCTTTTAATAATTTATTCAAAAAAATATTTTCAAAACATTTTTATTTTTTAGAAATTTTAAATAAAAAAATATTTTCACACCTCTTTTTCTGTTAATTTTTTTAAATAAAATTTGAACCTGTGCAACTAAGCTAAAAATATTTAATTCATTTTAAATTGTTTTTTATTTCTATATACAAATAATTTTTATTCAAATATGGAAACTGAAGGTTAATAACACAAAAATAAAAATAAAAAACAAAAAAAAAGAATAAAATATTTATGTAGATCAAAATAAGTTTTTAGTTCAAGCTTAAGACATTGACATGACTGAAGCTCTGAATCATAATTTCTAAAAAGGAATTTCTAAATATATTCCCTTTAATGGAGTTATAGAGAACGTTTTTGTTTTATGAGTTCGAATTCATTTATATATAGATATAGATATAGGTATAAATTATAGATATTCTAGTTGTTATGGTAAAAGAGTATTCTCAAAATGAATGGTTTAAAATTACAGAATTTATTATTTCAAATAAATTCCAGCTTCTTTTAAATATTTTATAGAAAATTTATGCTTTACAATTTATGTGTTAAATCGTTTTTATAAATAATTAAAGTCTGACAGTCAATTATTAATAGTTTGTCTATCGGGAAATGCGTCTTGATATTATGTAATAAAAAAAATATTTATATTAACTTAAATCACTTTTTTTCAAAACTTGAAACATTTACATATTTCCTGATATTCTCTATAATCAAAACCTTCAGGGTGAAACAATTTCCTTTCATAATCATAATATTTTAAGAAGACCATTATAATTTATTTATACATTTATAAAAAGAAAATACAAGAAGTTTATAAATAATATTTATTGTATTATTATTATATTCATTATTAACTTCAGGCAATAATGCATCGACTACCCATCGATAGTTAAATAATCTGTAGAAAGTTTTGTTGACAACTTCAGACCGGATTTTTCTGAGCTAGTTTATTTATGCCTTTAGGGTATGAAAAATTCAATATCCGTCTAACTACACATCTAAACTCTTTTAAATAAAATTTAACAACTTTTGTTGTTTTCAAAAACAAAAATTACATATGTATTAGATAGTTATCAATAAATCTTTAATATAGAAAAAAAAAGTTATTTTGTTGCTTTTGGTTGAAAAAATAATAACCATTTATAATGTATGGAATTTAATTACTTAATAAAATCAATTTAAACATTTGATTTTTTGCATATAATTTGTTATAAGTGCAAGAATTGTTAATAAGTTAAATGCTGCGATGGGACCTAAGTTAGAAAAACGTTAATTAAAATGTTAAAACCATACATTTAGTTTGCGCAAAAATATGGTATTGATATTGGGTTGTAAAAAAATTAATTTTATAAGTAGAAATCATCAAACGTTAAATCTTAAAAAATTAATAAAAATTATTTATTTAATCTATCTATATATATAAAACCGAAGTTGTATGTTTGTCTGTTTGTCTGTTCCGAATAGGCTCCTAAACCGCTCAACCGATCGTTTTCAAACTTACACCATGTCTTTGTGTCAGGTCGGGGGTCGTTATAGGCTATTTTAAAATTTGATTGGCTTCCTACCCAGGGACCCAGGGGACCCAGGGGGAGGACTTCAAAAGTTCGTCCGATTTCATTCAAATTTGGTACGTAAAAAGAGGAAGTGATTACACACAAATTCCGTAACAAAAAATTTGTTGATCTCCTACCCAGGAACCTCCTACCCAGGGACCTCCAATTTCGGCGGATTTTAAAAGTTCGACCGATTTCATTCAAATTTCGTATGTAAAAAGAAAACCTGATTACACACAAATTCCGTAACAAAAAAGTTGTTGACCTCCGACCCAGGGACCTCCTACCCAAAGACCCTCCTGGGGGCGGACTTTAAAAGTTCGTCAGATTCCATTTAAATTTGGAATGTAAAAAGAAGAACCGTTTACACACAAATTTCATAAATTTCATAACAAAAATTTTGTTGACCTCCTATCCAGCGACCTCCCATGGGGCCGGACTTGAAAAGTTCGTCCGATTTCATTCAAATTTGGTTTGTAAAAAGAAGAACTGATTACATACAAATGTCTTAACAAAAAATTTATTGACCTCCTAGGGAGGACTTCAAAAGTTTGTCCGATTTCATTTAAATTTGGTACATAATAATGATTAAACACACGAATTTCGTAACAAAAAATTTGGCTCCCTCTTTTTAGGGGGCCTCTTCGAATATATAGAAATCAATTTCTTTATTACTAATAACTACAAAATATTAAAAACTAAACCACTCAACCGATCGTTTCGAAATTTACATCGTCTCTTTGTCTCGGAGTCGTTTTAGGCTATTTTAAAATTTGAATGGCACCCTACCCAGAAACCCCTCCCGGGGAGGACTGCCAAAGTTCTTCCAATTTCATTCAAATTGGATTCATAAAAAGAGGAAATGGATAAAAACACAAATTTGGTTTGGTTTGGAAACCTATTTAAGGGAAGGATATCATTCGATTTCATACAAAATAAGTGTTGAATAAGTAGAACTGATAAATATTAATTCTTCTTAGATATTTTCCCAAATTTATATAATAATAGCTATAATTGTTCATCAATCTGACAATAAAAATTTCCCTTAAAACGTGTTTTCCACAACAACGTGTGTGCGGGTACAGCTTGTTTGGATATAATACTTAAAACAGTATTAAAAAAATATTTACTTTACCATTAAATTATAGTTTAAAACTTTCCATATGAAACTATGAATTTTTTTAAATTTATTTCTCGAAATGATTTCAAACAGGATGATTTAAGATCAGCTAATTCCTAAAATATTAAAAAAAAATTAGTAATTTTTCCAAATTTGCGATTGTAAATACAACTTACCGAACACATGCACATTAAAACATTTTGTGGAACATTTCTGAAATTCTTTTAATAATTTATTCAAAAAAATATTTTCAAAACATTTTTATTTTTTAGAAATTTTAAATAAAAAAATATGCCAAAGTTCTTCCAATTTCATTCAAATTGGATTCATAAAAAGAGGAAATGGATAAAAACACAAATTTGGTTTGGTTTGGAAACCTATTTAAGGGAAGGATATCATTCGATTTCATACAATTTAAGTGTTGAATAAGTAGAACTGATAAATATTAATTCTTCTTAGATATTTTCCCAAATTTATATAATAATAGCTATAATTGTTCATCAATCTGACAATAAAAATTTCACTTAAAACTTGTTTTCCACAACAACGTGTGTGCGGGTACAGCTTGTTTGGATATAATACTTAAAACAGTATTTAAAAAATATTTACTTTACCATTAAATTATAGTTTAAAACTTTCCATATGAAACTATGAATTTTACATAAAATAAGATAAGTTTTATTTTCAATCTTAATTATTCTTGTACTTTTTTTAACTGCTTGAAGATAAAAGGATATTTGTGAGTTTTTCAGAACAGGAATAAAAAATTCTGCAACAAAATATTGATGGCACAAAATGTTAAAAATTTGAGATTAAACAAGAATATTTAAAATTATTTGCAAAAATTAACTTGTTTGAATTTAAAACTAACCGAATTGTTTTTTCCCCACTAATATACCATTATTTATAATTTATAAATTTATGTTTACCTGTAATGATTTATGATATAATCATAATTGAAAATTTCTTTATCCATCAATATCGTTGTTTAATATATACAACAAAAGACAAAGAAGTCAAAAGTTAAAAAATAAATAAAATTAAAAACAATTTTTTTTTTTTATAGTTAATTATATAAATTATCAAAATGTTAGACACGCAAAATACCAATCACCTATTAATTCCAAAAATGACAGCAACTAATCGCTCACCTTAACTTAACGACTGATTGGCTTTAATCATTTTTTTAAATATGAATATAAAATCAAAATAATGGTAATTTAAGAACTCTTTAACTATAGTTTAATTCAAAAATATTAATAAAATTTAATTTTTAAAATTCATTTAGAGGAAATTTACAAAAATATTATTATATTTAAGCTCCTAAACATAAAAAGTCTGTTAACTCTTTCAAAGTGTTTCAAAGCTAATTCATTTTTCACGAACTTACTTAAATCATATATACGAAAATTTTTATTTTCATTTCCATAATTTTCAGCTTCTTTTTCATGTTATATTCCAAAATAATAAACTGCATAGGTTTGCATGTCAAATTGTAATACAAAGTAAGTAAATTATTCAAATATAACTATTAAATCGTGGTTACATTATAAATTATAACGGCTCAAATAGTTGTTTATTTTCTTAATAAATATTACACCTAACAGAAGTCGTCGTTACATATTCGGTTTTCTTATTTTTTTTTTTTATTTTTTTTTTTCTTATTGCAAAAAGAAATATTTTTCTCCTTGATATGCCAACCATATTTTGTTTTATGTTACGCATATATTTCTTGCTTTATGTTGCATGTAAATACGTTCATTTTATTCACAATTGATAAATTTTATTGTTTTAAAAAACAAAATCTAGAAATTTTATACCAAAATATGAAGTAGTTCGATTAAATGGATTCGAGCGAAATGTTTTCATGGATTATGTAGGTACAAACGCTACATCCTATTGCCATCACGAAAATGAAAAAAAAATTAAACAAGTGTGGAGTTATAAGTTGTTTTGTCATATTTAGTTATTAATAATCGAAAATCTGTCTGATCGATAGTCACTTTCTCGATGAAAACAATTGCAATCATGTAATCATATGCAAATATGCAAAGAAAAA
The DNA here is from genome assembly GCA_964007475.1 of Hybos culiciformis. Taxonomy (NCBI): domain Eukaryota; kingdom Metazoa; phylum Arthropoda; class Insecta; order Diptera; family Hybotidae; genus Hybos; species Hybos culiciformis. Next base: position 31,548,025 of record OZ023274.1, on the reverse strand, counting down.
TTATGTGTGGAAATTATTTTTAAAATCCAGCTACAAAGCATTATATTTTCTTAGAAATAAGCTTGTTAAGTTTCAATTCAATAATTGCTGCTTTTTTAACACATATTTGACATTTTTTCAACTATAATTCTTGTATGCCTCGATATATTATTTTTATGCACATTAATTTTCTTAATATTTCAATAGTTAAATTAAAGATTTTTGAGATGATTTTCGCTGTTAAATTTTAAATATGTCATTGTTTTATTTTTTATCAGAACTCTGAATAAAGAGGTTCTGCAGTAAAATAATATTATTCAATTTTTGTGTGCATAAATATAAATCATATCGTTGATCAGAAAAATATGTAAATTTTATGCGTTTTTTATTTTGTTTCTTTTTTTTTTTGTAATATTAGAAATTTCATATATTTACATTTCAAAATAAAACATTTGGTACGTGCCGATATGTTTATTTTGAAAACTATTTTTTTTGTTTTTGTTTTTGAATATTTTAATAACTATTTAGAAATTATAATCATAAAAATGTTGATTTTGCTTTTCTTTTGTATTTTTTTTTTTATTGAAGATAAAATTGATTTTCAATACTTTGACATTATGGTTGTTTCTTGTTTGATTAGATGTAAAGTTTGCGATGTAAATTACTTAAATGAAGACTCTTACTTAAAATGTACATTATAATTTATAGCGCTCTTTTGATTTTTTGAAAAACAATTTTTTTTTACTTTGAAATATTTTTAAAACGTTTTATTTTTTAATTTCATATTTATAATTGTTGGAATCCCTCTTTTTCAAAATTTCAAAAACAATAATTTGGGGAATCCGAATGTGAAATATTGTATTAATTGTTCATTCGAAATAGTGACATGGTCTCATATAGACCTCAGTAATTTTGATGAAATAAATTAAATTCATTAAATAAAAAAAAATCAATTGCTTATAAAAATAGGGCCGAGAAAAGAACGGGTGAACCAAACACACATGTTGCTAAACAATCTAGAAAAAGCTTGACGTTGGAGATGGAAATGAATGTAATTAGGCGAATTGAGAACGGTGATCGAAAGTTTCTAATTTAAAAAAAAGTATAAATGAATTAAAAAAAATTTTCAAAAAAAAATACATTTTTTTTTATTTTTGACTTCAAAGTACCAAAAAAAAAATTGGTTAAGAACGTAACCCCATATTTTACTGTAAATACCACCTCTTTTAACGCTGTTTCTGTTAACGCTCAATTTTTAGCAATTTTTAGGAACGCATCATGAGCGCTAAACGAGGTATGCCTGTACTATTATTTTACAATTATTAAAAACCTGAAGTTTTTTTCTCGAGAACCATTATAAAGACTTTTTTTAAGCATATTTGAATTTTAAACCTTACTTCTAAAGCATGTACTTCACAACTCACTTTAAAATTGTAAACAAAATTATACAAATTAGATGAGTAATAAGATTTCAATAATATTTGAAAAATATTAAAAATTACATTGAAAATTATGCATGCAAATTAACGAAATGAAAGAGTATTATACTTAAAAAAATTTAAAAAAAATTGTTTAAACTTATTATAATCTATTTCCAAAATTAAAGGCGCTATCTATATTATTGTTTAAGTGAAAGTTATGCAATTTTGTTAATGGCGTTATAATCAAATATGTATCAAAAAAAAGTTCATGTACAATTATTTTTTTGAAATAAAGTTAATTATTTACGCCAGTAAATTATTTTTATGAACATATACAGAGAAGGATTATAAATTGTAAATAACTGAATTTTATACAGATATATTTTGCATTATTAAATATTAAGAAAACTTGAAAATAAATATGCAAATTTTATTAGACAACGAAATAAAAATTTTAAGTTTAATAAATGCTATTTATTAATGTGATGATAGATGAATTTTTAACATCCAAAATTGCAAAATTATGTGTGAATTTATGAATTATTTCATTAAAAAAATATACATATATAAATTTAATATCAAATAAAATGCATACAGGTTAAGTTCTTCTATAAAATTATTTTATTTGGTTTAACAATTATTGTGTTCGTAAACTTTAAATTAACCATTAAAAAAAATATATTTTCCATAATTTCTCTTTATTATTAAATTAAAAAAGTTCCACTTGAAACTAATTTTACATGTCAATAATTCTTTACACCATTTTGTAATTTAGTTTCGCTTTCAAATTATATTCTA
>OZ023274.1:31459654-31545627 GCA_964007475.1 Hybos culiciformis | reverse complement strand
TTCGTGTCATACAACTTTAATTCAAGTATTCTTTAGAAAAAAAATCAATTCGAGTGATGTTAATGCATAAAATTTTCAAGACTCTATGGTCAAAAAGGATGCATGTCAGTTGTACAATTACCAGTTGTACAATTTTTTTGTACCAGTTGTACAATCCAAAATACCACTTGTACAATTTAAAATTTAATTGTACATCTGGTTTTTTGGATTGTACAAGTGGTAAAAAGATTCCACTTGTACAATTGACCACTTGTACAGACTAGTGCCAGTTGTACAATCCAGTTGTACATTTTAGACCAGTTGTACAATCTCGATTTTTTCGAATTAACCACTTGTACAATTTTTGACAGTTGTACAATCTTTTTTTTTTTGTAATTTACCACTTGTACAATTTTTGGAAAAGGCACTAGGGCGGCGCAGTGAAATAAGGCCGCGTGGAGGTATAATTTCATGTTTCAAAATGAAATAAGACCTCAATAAAAAATCTTGTGAGGTGAGCACACAGGGCAGGGGGCAGCAGGGCGGCGGGCGGGCGGTTGGTCAGTGGGATTTGCGGCTGGCGCCGCAAATTCCACTGACCAACCGCCCGCCCGCCGCCCTGCTGCCCCCTGCCCTGTGTGCTCACCTCACAAGATTTTTTATCGAGGTCTTATTTCATTTTGAAACATGAAATTACTACGCGGCCTTATTTCATTTATAAAAATGGAATTAGCCCTCCAAAAAAATTTTTTTTTGTCGCGGTCTTATTTCATTTTTCAAAATGAAATAAGGCAGCGATGATTTTGGTCACGGTCTTATTTCATTTATCAAAATGAAATAAGACCGCGAGGACTTTTTTTGCGGTCTAATTTCATTTTTCAAAAAGAAATAAGACCTCAACAAAAAATCCTAGCGGCCTTATTTCCATCCCCCGCTAGGGCACGGTCACCCATTATGCACAACAGCTTTTCCATACATTTTGCTTAGTTTTTCACGGTTATAACTTTACCATAGAGATTGTACAACTGGTTAAAAATTGTACAAGTGGTTAATTTGATAAAAGATAAATTGTACAACTGGTCAAAAATTGTACAAGTGGTTAATTTTATAAAAATAAATATTGTACATCTGGTCAAACATTGTACAAGTGGTTAATTTGAGAAAAAAAGGATTGTACAACTGGTCTAAAATGTACAAGTGGTGAAAACTGAATTGTACAAGTGATACAATTGGATAAATCGATTGTACAACTGGTAAATTGTACAACTGGTCAATTGTGCAACTGGATTATTTTTTACCAGTTGTACAGAGAAAAAATACCAGTTGTACAATTTTTTTCTCCATACAAATTGAAAAATTGTACAACTGGTAATTGTACAAGTGGCACTCACCCGTCAAAAACTCTTTTTAATGAGTCGAATAATTTTATTTTTTTATTAACTTCGAATATAAATACTTTTAAATTGATGATTAATTCACTTTTAAAGATGGGTAATTTTGTAACGAACCTATTGTTATCGACATTAGCATCGTGCTGAAAACTAGGTTCATTTTAATTCCGTTCTTTAAAATTTTAATGTACCTAGTTTAGAAATTTCCACAGAATGAAAATATTAAAAAATGGAATAATCGAGTTTTTAACTATAAATAGATATAATGTATATAAACCTTTCGTTTTTATCAAAATATAATTTCTAATAAAAAATTTATATTTTTTTAAATCCTTTACATTCCTTTACTTCACGGCCGTTTCCACAAACTAAGAAAGCCAAAATTGACCCACTTTCCGGTATCTAATCGAGCTGATATTTTGCACATTTCTTTGTCGTCGATGAAAATGCACTTTGGCATTGACACATTCGCACACACTTTTGTTAATTAAATCCTTAATATTAACTTCACCCCGTTTCGACAAACTTAGAAAGTCAAAATTGACCCACTTCGCGGTATCTAATCGAGTTGAAATTTTGCATATTGCTTTGTCGTGGATAACAATGCACTTTGCCATTGACACATTCACACACGCACACATCTTTATATTAATTTCACCACCGGGTCCACAAACTTAGAAAGTCAAAATTGACCCTCTTCCCGGTATCCAATCGAGCTGAAATTTGGCACATCGTTATGTCGTCGATGACAATGCATTTTGGCATCACACACACACACCTTTATTAATTAAATTCTTTATATCAACTTCACCCCGTTTCCACAAACTTAGAATGTCAAAAATTGACCCACTTTCCGGTATCCAATCGAGCTGAAATTTTGCACATTGCTTTGTCGTCGATGACAATGCACTTTGGCATCGACATATTCACACACACACACACATACACACATACATCTGTATATGAACTTCACCGTAGTTTCCACAAACTTACAAAGTTAAAAATGACCCTCTTCACGGTATTCAATCGAGCTGTAATTTACTTTGGCATCACACACACACACCTTTATATAACTTCACCACCTGGTCTGCAAACTTAGTAAGTCAAAATAGACCTAATTTCCGGTATCAAATCGAGCTAAAATTTTGCACATCACTTTGTCGTCGATAACAATATACTTTGGCATCACAGACTCACACACACACACACACACACACACACACACACACACACACACACACACAGCTTTATATGAACTTCATATCAATTGCCTGGCATATAAAGGATTTATATCAAAAATTTTGTTTTTATGGGTTGTGTTTTTTTCATGTACCGAAATCAGATAAAGTCTGCAGCCGAACATTTTATTCAAATTTTTCTGTTATTTAAATCCATTAATTATTGTTTTAAAACATTTTTAAATATGCATATAAGATTAGTGATACTGAAAACTATCATTAACCTATCGAAATATGACATAAAATATTATTCGCATAATTTAAAATTTTTGATTTCAAATATATTAAAATTTAATAAATAAATATATTTGCGCATGTAAAATCAATTGTAAAATTTTAATTCTTATCAAACAAAAAAAAAAAACAATTTTTTTCCCAACATTCACGCAATGTTAAATTTTTATTGAAAATATGCTAATTTTTTCATAATTTAAATCAATTTAATTGATTGCATATTGACAGTTGAAGGCCACATTAAGATTTAAATTAAATTATAAATGTTTTGTTCTTAAAAAAATATCAACACTCCCGTTTAATAACAAACTAATAGTAATACGTCGTTATTAAAAATACAAGTGTCTTCTTAGTAAAATATTCAACTTATTACTTGGATTGCATGGTATATTAAATATCGTATCAGCTTAAAATCATTTTTGTACAGTATACTGAAAAAAAAACTCGTTGGAAATTTAGCTACAAGAACCAGGTGTAAAGTTGTAACTAAAACTGCAATACTTTCTGCCCTTTCTGGTAGAATGTGCTCAAAGCCTTGTATTTATTATTAACTTTTTTTTTTTATCGATTAAGATTTTTGAATTATAAGTTTAAATACATAATAACTCTACCAAGAATATATATAGCAAATGAATTCTAGAAAATTCATAAATAACAAAATATATTTTTATGACAGACAAATGTATTGAAAAGTAAAACTATTAGCTATTTTTTCTTGCTAGGACAAAATAGCAAATTTTGATAACGTCATTCACTATAGTTCTTTTTGAACTATATATACATAGCAAACAATATACAGAAAATATAGCTGCCGCAGTTATCTGTTTTTCTAGTGTAAATAGAACATAAAATATTGCTTTTTATTTTAGTCTAGAAATATTAAAAACAAAGAAATTTTTTGAAATTTAAATTTTTTTCTCATTAACCATTTGGTTTTCATTTATATATCGTTATGAAATGGAAGTATTTACATATATATATAAAATAATTATAAAGAAATAAAAATAATGTGTTCATAAGAAAAGGAAATGAATTTAATTCAATTGAGCATACAATGTAAACACAATTAGGTATATATTTAAAGATTAAATTAATCTGAGATATGAGAATAGATATAAAAATTTAATTTTTTTTTTATTTCATTTTAATTCTGTAGAGTATTTTAGTGGCCCTCTGACACCCTAACAAATTTTGGAAATGGTAGCGAAACTAAGAAGTTTCTATAAAAGTTTTTTTTAGATTATTTCTTATATCAACAAAAAAATTACGAAAGTCCATTTTTATGTCAAATTTTGAAAATAATGATTTTTCTAAAAGTTCACAAAATGTAGAATTTGCTAACATTTGATAATAACTCTTTAGACTTTTATTTTTATAGATAATACAACAAAACAAAGCTAAAATCTTACATCAAACGCTATTTTTTAACCAAAATATCGTTGGAGTACCCCGAATTCCCGTTTTTAAAATTAATGAAATTTTTCATAGCGATTTTCTAAGTCGAAGGCAAACCAAAACAATCGCCGGAACCGAAGAGCAAGTTTTTAAAATTTATTTTGAACGACTTTTTCTCAGTTGTCAAAGGTGGCCCAATGTCATGGGCGACCGGACTCTACTAATTTCATTTTAAATTTAAAAATTGAAATAAAATTTTAATTTTATGGGAAATTTGATGGCAAAATTTTCTTCTTAACTCAAATTATATTAACTTTGTAGACAGTATAATCAAACATAATTTCACTCAAATTCTTACTTGTCTTATTCTATAATTTTTAATAGTTATCAAGAGTTTCAAAGCTGACATAAAAATATGAACAAAGTTTAAAAAATACGGATGCGCGTTTATCTTATAAAAAAAACACTACATAATTTGTCTTTTATTTTTCTTTAGCTTTAACAACAAAATATGAAAGAAATACATCAAGATCCAGACCAGATAATCATTTAGAAATAATATCAGAATCTCCATCTACTTTAGTTTCACAACAGCAAACACCATCTTCATTATCATCATTATCAACATTGTCGTCATCAACAGTAAAAGCCAAAGATTCATCATTAACATCAACAGCATTTAATCAAAATGGTAAATGAAAATAGATATTGCTTTCTTTTTTTTTCTTAAGTTTTACAATTTTTTAGAGCAAAATTATGTGCTGAGATTTTTCCCAAAAAACATTATTTGGCTTCAATAAAAATCTATAAAAATTTTTAATGGGCATGTGCTCGGTATGTTGTATTTAGTAGTATAGAATTTAGAACGCTAAATGGAATATTATACGCGTCAATACACATCCAATCATTTAGATGCATCTGCGTAAATAATGAAAAAATTTAGATGCATCAGCGTATATAATGATAAAATTTAGATGCATCAGCGTGAATAATGAAATCATTTAGATGTTTCGTATTGAATATTGCGTAATACCTAAACAAAAATAATATCACTCACAATATTTCAATACAGACAAATACCACCAAAAAATGAAAAATAAAATGTGTATATCAACTTTTGTTTTCTTTTTTTTATTGTAAATGTATAGACTCAACTACTTTACACATGCACATTAAAACAGTATATTGGACATGTAAACAAAATTTGTAATACAACTCGTTCTGTATTTACACAAAAATACATTGACGCTTGTCAATTTAGGCGAAGTGCAATAACTCATCGGTACTTAACTCATCGGTCGATTTTGGATAAGTTATATCCGTTTTAACTCATCCGAAAATTGGCCGATGATTTATATCCTTTGCAATGCACATAACTCATCCATCGCTGATAAGTTATGTGCTTTCAGAAAAATAAAACTGATCTGGCAACTTTTTCGGATGACTTAAATCCTTTTTAAAACACAAACTCATCCGTAAAATTATGAGCGAACATTGAGTATTGACTCGTGTCAATGTATTTTTCTGTATACAGAACTCTTAATTAATAACAAATTTAGTTTACATATACAATAATCTACAATTAAAAATAATTTTTACACATTTTGTTTTTGTTTTTATGCCGTATTCGTAATTTAAGAAATACTTAATTCAATTTTTTTTTTCCCAAATATTACCATCAGTTACTAGTCAGCAGCAATACCATCCATATACTTTAGAGAGAAAAATGAATTATTATTTGCTTACCAAATATTGCGCAAATAAAAATAAAAACAAACATAAAACATTTTTGTTTTTCTTTTTTGTTTTGTTTCTTTAAATAAGGTTATTATAATAATACAACATACATATACTTTTATATAGATTTTTCCATCACTTTATTATTATTTATTTTTCTTCATTGAATTTGTGCGCATAATATATTTGTTATGATAATGTTGCTGGCGGCAAAAAAAAATTGCAATATTTATTTCGTGTTGGTTTTTTTTTTTGGTTTTTATGGTACAATGGTTGGAGAGAAAGTTTTTCTGTGATGCATACTATATTTTAATGCATATTAAAAAAATAAAATGCATCTTTTTATTTTTCTTGTAATAATGTTTATTATTAAAGTTGAAACGTCTTAAAACAAAAATAGATACCAAAAAAATTTTCTGGTTTTTATTAAAATAAAAAAAAAATAAAACAAATTAAAATCAATTTCTTTCCTGTATAAATATACTTCGTGGAATGCATAGTATGATCAGATTTAATTATTTCTCCTTTTAATGTGAATTTATTTAAAACTTTGTTCATCTGAACTTATCCACACGGTAACAAAATTAAAAAAATTAAATAAAATATTTAAAAATTTGAAATTTTTTTTTTAAACTGAAGTTTGAATTTCGATTCGGAACTTAAGATTTTTTTTAACTTACAAAATAGTTTTTGTGAAAATTTATTGCAATATCTTTCGCTATTAGTACCAGCTTTCTGGCAGTCTCATTATACTTTTATGTTTTATGTATGCCTGGTTTGGTGATTATTTCTCATGAGTTTCAAGAAAAATTATTAGCATTAATAGGCATATTCTAAGTCATTTCTAAACTTAAGCCTATATCTGACTGTTAAATTTCTAATTTCAGTTAAATTTTTCAAGATGTCATTGAAGAATTTTCAAATCGTATAATATACTTATGGCCTTATTTTCTTCAATTAACTATCTGAAAAAATATTCGCAATTAATATGGAAAATCCACAATTTAAGCGCATGCAAATAATAAAATGAAATAATAAAAATTAATTTTTTCTCTATATCGGCTTTTACTTTTAATAAAACCGAACTTGATTACATTTATTTGTTGTGTATTGATTAATGCATTAAATGTGTACATCAAAAAATAAAAAGAGTGTTAAAAACAGGATTAGTTTTAATTTAAATTGTTTATTATTTATTTATTTCGATAAAAAAAAATATATTAAACAAAAATTACATTTTTATGTAACTCGTATTTAGTTGCATCATAAATTATATACATATAATTTTTGCATAAATTAATAAATTTGTACATTAATTCAGAAGTATACCTTGCATCTTCTTCAGCAAACCAACATTATAAAGAGAATCACTTTCTATACGACTAAAAAAAAAAGTAAAAAAAAATTAAAAATGATGTACAAGTTTTTTTTTTATTTCATATAAATTTTTGCTTGCACACACACCCAAATCAACTTTAAATTACCATAAAAGTAATATTTGTTTGTGTTTATCATAAATGTACATGTTTACAAAGTTTTAGCATTAATGTTATTTTAGTTATAATTAATTTGTTTTAAGAAAATCATAAGCATTGAGCATTAGGTAAATACATTAAATATTATTTATATATTCGACGCTTACATAATAAACTTCAGCCAATAGTTATTAATAAAAATTAAAAAAACTGCCAAGTTATAGTTTGGAAACAAAAATTGAAAAACACATTATTTATTAAAATTCGTTTAATTTTAACTTTAGACATTAGAGAAAAAAAAGTTTTTTAATTGGAATTAAATCTTAATGTCATCGTTATGGCAGTTTGTTCTTAGTTGGTCTTAGTTGGAAGAAATAATCTATCAATTTAAGAAAATAAACCTGCATTAAAACCAATCATTGAAAAATATATCAAAATTTTTCAAAATCTTAAATATGATCAAAATAAAATTTAATTGTATATACAGAAAAGATGGATTTTTTTCACAAGCCCTTTGAATCTTTATGTTCAATTATTTAAACAAAAAGTGAAAGTTGTAAGTATATACACTGAATTCCAAAGGAAAAACTGAAATGTTGTCTGATCAAATTATTTGTTTGTTTATCTTGCCTAAATTTGTACCATGCTGAGTCAGATATTTAAACTTATAAATTATAGAAAATAAACGTTTTCTCATTAAAGCTTATATACTTTGGTGATGCTGGTATTTCTTATGTATATTGTATATATATAATTTTGCAACGATTATTATTTTTATTATGATTAGTACTATTATCTCTTTATAATGCAACTCTTTTGAATTATTTTCTCCAAAACGTATAATTTTTATAAAAACAAAAAAAATCCAATAACTATTGATTAAGTTAATATTATTTTACTTATTTTTTTAAGCTGACGTGATGTTCCTTCTAATAAATTTTATTTTTTAATTTAAAATCACGATCTATTAATATTTATTATCACGAGAAAATTCAATATACATACATTATACAGAAGAAACTAATTATGTTATTTTCAATTTAAGTTCATGGAAAATAATTTATAATAGTTTTCGTTTTAATCATTTTTGTCAAATTATAGAGTATACCTTTTGGTTTTTGATAAGGATTTTTCACCAAAAATTTTTAATTTGAATTCTCAAATAATGTTTTCATAACGATCAGTATTAAAAAACGCTATGATTATTAAAATTTAATTTGAATTCAATTAATTAAAATTACGTTGCGAGTTGCGACTAATTTAGTAAAATATTGATTATTAGTTGGATATTATGCAGCAATTATATTGAATTGTTTTTACTTTTCGACATGTGCGGCTTGTATTGTTGTTTATATATATAATTTATTAATTATTCATTTAAAATATAAATATGTTCATTTAAAATAAAAATTATTTTTCCTAATTCTTCTTTCAGGTCAATCAAGATCTAAAACAAATTTCAGTAGCAGTAAAGAGATCACAGCAGAAGGTAAATTGATTATTATTACTATATTAGAATAAATTTTAAAAATAATTCATTAAATTTTTTATTTTAACAAATTATCTTTTTTAGTCTATTTAAAAAAAAAATAAATTATTATTTCTTAAATTAAATTCAAAACAATGAAAGTTTTTGGTATTTTTTATACACCTATTGTAAAACACATTTTTTATCACTGAAATGAGTCTGATCTCGAAGTCCACTAGACAAGGTTTCAATTTAGAATATAACACATAAGTGTTTACCTGATCTTTATCCTAGAATTTTAAAAAAATAAAATAAAATAAAATTGTATCTATAGTTATGTATATGTGGATAATAAATAATTGGAATAATAACTTGTGGATAATAAATAATTGGAAAATTTGTTGGTTTTTATAGAAATCACTTAATAAAACCTATAATTTTAATAAGTGAACGAACAAAATTCGGCATAAAACGCCTTTAAATTTTATAAAGAATTATTCCTGCCTTCTATTTTAGAAGTGTTAACTATATTTTTTACAGCACATAAACACATATACTTTTAATAATAAGTTTTGTAACTCATAATTTAGCACAAAAAAAAAAAAGAACGATAAAAAAACTTATTAAAAATTAATACTTGAAAATTATTCACACTGCTTTGTTTCTTAAAATTTTATTCTATAGTAATATTAAAATCATTACATTTTTTTTTCTTGTCCCAAAATAAAACAAAAAATTAAACATATGCTTGTAACAAATTCTTTCAATTCATAAAATTTTAATAACAAAGTGACATCATATTTTAACAATTTTTTTTAATACTATGTACATACAACGAAAATACAAGTAGCAATTTAAAATTTTATTAAAACAATATTTTTGATGCAACAATAAAATATTTGAAAAAAAAAACTCAAGATAATACAACTTAATTTTTCCTGCTTCTTGATAATACGCTCAAGCTCAGAATTTTAAACTATAATTTAATTCTTCAGATAATATAGAAGCAAAATTTGTTTGAGAGAAGCAAATCAAACGGAAACATATGGAGTATTTTTAAAAACTTTAAAAAATACTCCCTATGTCTCTGTGTTAATTTATATACATATATTCTCGAAATTTGATTTTTTTTTTTTTAATGATTATACTTAAAATTTATGCAAACGCATTCTATTCTAATGTAACTATTAGCAAAATAAAATTCAAATTTATCATGTTCTTTGTCAATGCACTGATTCAATAAATACGTGGAATAGCATAAACGTTAAAAATCCTTCATTAGAAAAAATCCTAAACACATCCAATAAAAACACCAAATTATTCACTTTTCTTCAGTAAAAACTGCTTTTAGATCAAATTTAAACTAATAATTTCAAAACAATGATTTTCATCCATTTATAAATATAATAAATCAAATGCAACTATGGTCTTAGCCACCCCTTGCATTTTATTTAATATCTTAAAAACATTCACTGTAATTAAGATATACTGAATAAATAAATAAATAAATAAAATTCAAATTTTATGTTTTAATTTTCATTGTTGTTCTATCAAGTTTTTGACATAATTAATCAATTGTAATATCTTATTATTATTTGTTTCTATAAATATTTTGTTAAACAAAAAAAAAACTAAACTTTAAATGTTTTTTGCTCATTCCGACAAAACCTACGTTCAAATAATTATGTATATTATTATTTATTTATATGATATGTATAAAAAAAGACAAAATTCGAAATATCTAATAAGGCGACAAAAAACGCAAATATTTCTGTTCAAATCAAAATTTTTATGTATGTAATATTCTTTTTAATCTCATTGTCAAGGTTATATTTATTATTTCATTCAAAGTCATGGAGTTTTTTTTTTATTTGTGATCAAATCGCCTAAAGGTTTTGAGAAACAATTACGATTTTAGCATAAAAAGCGAGTAACCGCCGCACCATTATTATTATTTTAACATGATTACCAAACAAGTAAACGTTATATGCGAGCTTAAACCAAAGACAAAAATAGCGTTTAACATTAATGTAATTAATTTTTTGTTTAAAGAATATTATTCGAATATAATAAATAACAATTAAAATAATCATACAACTAAAAAATTATATGGAACCTAAATCATCTTTATGCAAACCCTTTCACAAAAACAAAATACCTAAGCAGATAAATAAATATTTCGAATATTTTCCTTATGTACCATAATATAACAAGATCATAAGAAGAAGGTGCATCAAAAAAAACGAAACTAAAAGTAGCCCAAACCGCTTGAGTTTATTCTGTATGGTAAGATATCTTTCAAAATGTAAATATGGTTTTTCTTATAATTTTCAAAGGTCCCTAATCCCTTTTCATGTCATACTATTGATGGAAATGCATTGAAACATTCTTCTGGCATTTTAACGATCGAAATCGTCCAAATGGTATGAAAAAAAAAAAGCGTTTAAGTTCATGAGAGAACACAGACGGGAAGATGGACAGACAGAAAGTGAAAACTTACAGTCGGTTTTTTCATTTTTGATGGAAAACGGGCCAAAATGGTTTAATCCACGTTTTGACAGTTGAAATGTTCAGCGAAATGAAGACTAATTTTATATCTACAAAGTAATTAATCAACGTTTTTAAGTTGTAGTTATCAAAATGGCATTTCAGTTAACTGAAAATCCGTTTCTTATTCACCTCTCTGATATTTTCAACAGCAAAAAATATTTTTTTCCCAAAAATAGTGTTTTTTTTTTTTTTTTATTTTGAATTCTGCTTTATTTATTTTCCTTTTATTTCACAATTTTATTTTTTTTAATCTTAAAGCTAGACATATGTTTTTTTTTTTTTTTTTCTAATAACTAATGTCCCTATTTCGAAATCCCTAGTTAATCTATTTTCTTATTCTATTTTGTTTTTTATGTCTATTTATCTTATTTTATATTATTTTACATTATTTTATATTATTGATAATTAGGCATCAAAAAATTTTTTTAAAAATATGCCCTCTGTTTTTTTTTTTTTTTGTTCCCAAAAATAGTGTTTTTGGTATGATATGATGCTAAGTATTTGAGGTTTTTTAACTACACTAAACTGTATTATTGATCTTTAGGCTGTAAGTTTCTGTTACATTGTCAATTAAAAATTTCAATGAAAATATAATGATTTCAAAGTTAATATTTTGTGTTCCAAATTATAAAAGGATAATTACACAAATCGTATCATTTTATTGGCTATTATTATAATCATACGAAAAAACTTTTTAATTTTTAAATCTTTATTTCATGATTCTTACATAATTCTCCATTTTATTATGTATTTAAAGTATTTTAAAAAATATTTATAAATTTGAAAACAGTCATTGAACTTTTATATTATTTTAAATTATAAGTCGAAAAAGGTATATTGGCAAAATACAAAGAATAACCGTTTTAGAATGTCAAACTTAAAAAATATTAACAAGTTAAAAATGATTGACAGTAAAATTTCGACGTGATCTGAAATTAAAGATTTTTTTTTTTTTCATATTCAAATTTTCTTTTGTTTGCGTTCATAAAGAATGAATAAAATTATTAAAAATTATTTCTTTTAAAGAAGATGTTTACCAGTTTATTAAAATTCATCAATACAAAATTTATGTCAAAAGATGTATGTGCTAGGGAAATAATTTGTATAAAAAAGCTTCTGTGATCGCGATTTTTTATTTAAACAATGAAGCTTATTTTTATTCAAATCAGTTTCGAATCAAGTTGAGACCATTTTCCTGTTGTTTATGTTGACCTAAAGAAGGTTTCAATCATCACTTTACTTCTCTTGCCCATCTGAGAAAGGGATATAAATTTTACAAAATTATTTTCCCTATATTATTTGATATATACTGTGAGAGGTATTATAAAAAAAAAAAATATATATAAAAACCAAAAAAAAGGTGTTCATAAAGGGGTTTTTATCCTTTTCCCCTAGATACATAGATTATCATAATAAAACACTGATCAAGTTGTAAATATTAGTAATTAATTAGCTGTTGAGAATCAAAATTATTCTTATCTCTTAGATTATAGTGCTTTTATATTATAAAAAGAAATGTTAATCAGGATGTTAAATAAATAATTTGAATTTGAAATACTGCTTTTTTTATACTGTTTTCGTGTATTCTGATAAGTATAATTATATTCATAATATGGTCAATAGACTTAGATCTTCAGCAAAAAGTACAAAAAACGCTACTATTATATAATTATTCGTTTATAACATCAATTAGAAAGTTTAGATTTTATATACATACTAAGATTTTTTAATTGATTTACTTAAATCATTTAAAATTAACCGCGAGTATCATAAATAATGAACATACTTTTACTACGAAACTGAAACTGTTAAACTTTCTTTAAAATAAAACAGTATAGGCATAATATAAATTTTCCTTCAAAATTTTTTGAAAATTTTAACCACATTATAAAAATTATTAATTTAATAATAATTATATAAATATAATTATATTAATAATTATATTAATTAAGAAATACATACTATATGTATTAATACATAATAAAGTATTAATTTCATATAAAAAACCTTGATATTATATGTATTTTTAACTGGTTTAATTCCTCAATTTCCTTAAATAGAAATAAAATATTATTTCAAATGACATAATTATAGAATTATAGATATTATTACCATTTAATTTATTGCATAATGATTGTATAGAATTCAATTTACTTTACAACATAAACCTATTATATTTAAATTTTTCTTTTAATTTACTGAATTGTTTTAAAAAAAGAATTATATTTATAGGAAAAACTATATAATAATTGTGAATTTAAAATTTACATGTATTTTAAAGAATTTTCAAATTTTTTAACGAAAAATTAAATAAAATATTTTGTAATTTTTTTTAATTGAATAATATTTTTCTCTAAAATTATTATTTAATAATATTTTAATAATATTTTTCTCTAAACTTACATTATTTTAAAGAGACTCACGATGACGGGTCGACGACGAGGAGAACTCTCAAATTTTTGTTATCCAAACATAAAAATTTTAATTTGGTGATTGGTAAGAAATCATCATTAAATAATTGGAATTATTTTCCTAAAAGAACCTACGACTAATTAATGAGTATTTTAAAAAAGTAAATATTTGTTTTCATGAAAACGTAATTAATTCACTTAATTAATATTTTTCATTTATTTATATTCTACATAAAGTATAATATAATTTTATTATATTCAATTTACATAAATGTTATGCATATATATATGTATGCTCATAAAATAAATAATTTATTATTATTTTGAATCTATCTATCTCATCTATCTTATCTATCTATATCTATATCTATATCTATATCTATCTATCTGTTCTATCTATCTATATCTTTCTATTTATCTATATGTCTGTTTGTATGTTTGTATGTTTGTATATTCCGAATAGGCTCCTAAACCGCTCAACCGATAGTTTTCAAACTTACACCATGTCTTTGTGTCAGGTCGGGGGTCGTTATAGGCCATTTTAAAATTTGATTGGCCTCCTACTCAGGGACATCCCCCAGGAGCGGACTTCAAAAGTTCGTCCGATTTTATTCAAATTTGGTACGTAAAAAGAGGAAGTGATTACACACAAATTCCGTAACAAAAAATATGTTGATCTCCTACCCAGAGACTTCGCCTGGGGGCGGACTTTAAAAGTTCGTCCGATTTCATTCAAATTTGGAACGTAAAAAGAGGAAATGATAACACACAAATTTCGTAACAAAAAATTTGTTGACCTCCTACCCAGGGACCTCCTACCCAGGGACCTCCCCTCCGGGCGGACTTTAACAGTTCGGCCGATTTCATTCAAATTTGGTATGTAAAAAGAGAAACTGATTACACACAAATTTCGTAACAAAAAATTTGTTGACCTCCTACCCAGCGACCTCCTTCTAGGGACCTCCCATGGTTCGTAAGAAGAGGAAATGATAACACACAAATTTCGTAACAAAAAATTTGTTGACCTCCTACCCAGGGACCTCCTACCCAATTTCATTCAAATTTGGTATGTAAAAAGAAGAACTGATTACACAAAAATATCGTAACAAAAAATTTGTTGACCTCCTACCCAGCGACCTCCTATCCAGAGACCTCCTACCCAGCGACCTCCTATCCAGAGACCTCCTACCCAGAGACCTTCCCTGGGGGGCGGACTTCAAAAGTTCGGCTGATTTCATTCAAATTTGGTATGTAAAAAGAGGAACTGATTACACTCCAATTTCGTAACAAAAAATTTGTTGACCTCCTACCCAGCGACCTCCTATCCAGGAACCTCCCTGGGGGCGGATTTTAGAAATTCGTCCGATTTCATTCAAATTTGGCACGTAAAAGGAGGAAATCATTACACACAAATTTCGTAACTGAAAATTTATTGACCTCCTACCCTAGGGGAGGACTTCAAAAGTTTGTCCGATTTCATTTAAATTTGGTACATAAAAATGATTAAACACACGAATTTCGTTACAAAAAATTTGGCCCCCTCTTTTTAGGGGATCTCTTCGAATATATAGAAATTAATTTCTTTATTACTACAAAATATTAAAAACTAAACCACTCAACCGATCGTTTCGAAATTTACACCGTCTCTTTGTCTCGGGGTCGTTATAGGTTATTTTAAAATTTGAATGGCACCCTAACTAAAAACCCCTCCCGGGGAGGGTTGCAAAAGTTCTTCCGATTTCATTCAAGTTTGATTCATAAAAAGAGGAAATGGATAAAAACACAAATTTGGTTTGGTTTGGAAACCTGTTTAACGGAAGATATGATTCGATTTCATACAATTTAAGTGTTGAATAAGTAGAAATAATAAATATTAATTCTTTTTAATATTTTTCCAAATTTATAATATAAGTAGCTCCTATAATTGTTCATCAATCTGACAACAAAAATTTCACATAAAACGTGTGTTCCACAACAACGTGTGTTCGGGTACAGCTAGTAGCATATAAGAGTCAGAATTTCCGTTGGGAAAGTAATGACATAAAACTTAATAAAAATAAAAAAAGACAGTAAAAGCACCTTCATAATAATAACAACATAAAAAACATTGTTTATTCTTAAAAAATTTACATTTTATTCGTTAATGACTTTTCCTATAATACGCTGTCTTTTCGGATTAAATTTAAATAAAATGTATTTGAATTATTTTACGACTTACACCGATTAAACTTAAATATTTAAGTTTTGGTTAAGTATCAAAGTAACACTTAACTACTTGCACCAAATTTAAAGTTCCACTTAAAATTGCTTAAGTTTTATTTAAATTAAGTGACAGATTTTGTGAACTTAAAATTTTAAGTTTCAGTTAAATTCGATATTTGTATGAAAAAATATTTTATTAGAAACAATTAAATGTATTTAAGAGGATGAGTGCCAGAATTAATGTTATACCACCACGTTCTGATTTCACAGCTAAAAGGTCTCGTTTGCCTAGCCTGTCAATAACCATAAGCTTAGCTCGACCCATTTAATATAATATACATTTAATATAATATACAGATACAGAAGCGAACTATTATACCAATAAATATAAATTTTACCAAAAACCTGAGATTTCATGATTTCCCAAATACCTATAAAAATCAATATCGTCTAAACCTTAAATAACAACAAAAACATTTTTTTGTTGATATCAAATTAATTTTTTTCTTATATCAAATTAGGTTTCTTCTGTTTTTATTTTATTTTTTTACGAACGATACCTACCTTCATATTTTTATTAACAATAATTTTTTGCATTTTTTCAAAATTAATTTTTGTATTTAGTACAGGCAAATTAAATCAAAAATCATCAAATAAACAAAAAAATTGCGAAGTATCTGCAACTTTCTATACTCATACACAAACACATTCTTTTGAAGAATCCGATGAGTCCCGAGCATTCAATAGTGTGCTCGACCCAGTATTTGACAATCAAGTTTTTCAAATACTTTGTATGTGTATCTAAGCACGAAATAATTATGTTTAAACTGTTTAAAACTTAGGAGCAATGAAAGATTTACAAATAGGCACTCTAAGCTCGAGCGTCGGGCGGCAAATAATGGGCGGTAAAATTTCATAAAAATTTTTTTCGGCAATTGTATTATAATATAAAACTTTAAAAACCAAAATATATTTTTCGAGAAATCGAATTTATTCGAATAAAACAGCATTTTTCTGTTTATTTCAGCAATATTATTAATAGAAACAAAATTATAGTAATGCACCTTATTATTTAAGATCTTAGGATGCTAAATTTACCAAACTGGTCTATATTGATAGTAATTTACAAAAAATACAAAATAATATTATTTACATGTGCCGCAAAGGGTCAAGCGTGGCCACTCCAGCACACTCTTTTTAGTTTCACACTCTTTTTTTGGTTTCTTGAAATATATACATTTTCAAAGGTCTATACCAACTTACAGCCACTTCGCAATTTTTTTGTTTATTTTGGACAATTTGCCTGTACTAATTTTCAAACAAATTTCAACCCAAAAAAAAAAAAAATTATTTATTTATTTTTGGAAATATTATTATTTTTTTGTATTTGACTGGGAAATTAAGTAAAACCATTGATTAAGAATACATAGAGTGCGTTCCATAAGTATTTTCGTCTTGTACGTAGAATTTCCCTTTTTTGCAAGCCAAAAAATTCCTGTCCTAGAAAAAAATCCGATTTGACATTTAATTTGGTTAAATCTGCTAAGATCATATACTTCATTAATTTTATAAGGGCATATCGTTTAATGCGTCATATTTCATTTTTTACATTTTTAACAAAGTTCCAGAAATCAATATTATTTCAAAATGAAAATGAAAAAGAAATGTTTGAAAATAATGAAATAAATATAATAAATACAAAAATCAAGTTAATTTTTAAAGCCGACTGTAGCAAACTGTAGCCGACTATCGTATTAGGTAAATATAGAAAACAACCTACATAAAATTATAAAGTATATGGTTAGAAATAAATAAATTAAACTTTCTTGTAAAATAATTGTATTTTAAACAAATTTAAGAATTCTAATTATTATAAAAGTTAATTTCAAATAATACTAACAATAATGAATTCGGAAAAAAGAAACATAATTGCTAATAATTAGTAGATATGTAATAGATTCTGAGTTTAAGAGACCGTTCCCAAACTGAGACTATTTTAGAAACTGAAAATTTTTTTTAATTTCTAGAATTTCTAGTTTTGGAACGACACGATTTTACAGCTGTTATTTTACAAATCAAGATTTTTTGACGTAAAAATCGTTCCGAAATGATATTTCATATTTTAAAAATCTGCAAAGGGAAATTTTAAATTTCCCTTAACAAACTCAGTTTATAGGTGTACTTTTTAGTGCACCTCATTTTTAAAAAAACAAAAAATTGAAAATTTAAGCAGACGTTGCAGATGATACAGATTAAATGTCAAGCCTATTTCAATTTCTGAAAAAAAGGAATTTTCTTTAGCAGAAAAGGTATATTTTACGATTTAAAATAGTTTCAGTTTGGGAACGGGCTCTAAAACCACTTAAAAGTTGTCCTTGAAAACGATTTGTTAGGGGAAATTTTAAATATATTTTAAATATTAGATATATAATTGACAAGTGTCTATATGTTTGTGTGTATACACAACGAGTTGTTATAACAAATTTTGTTAACATATCTTATATACTGCTTTAATGCGTATGGGAGAGGTAGTTGCAAAGAGAGAATATAGAGATAATTTATAATCTTCTAATATAATAAAAGGTGAACTCACCTCTTAAACGACCTTGACAGTGTTGGCACTTTCCTCTATTTATTTTTTTAAACGTAAATAATAAATAAAATAACCGAATGACTATGCAACACTGAATGCAAGGCGTACTTTGATAAAAACTTTAAAATGTAAAAAAAAAAATCAAGGCGTACTTTATCAATAAAAAAATAAAAGCATTCTTTTCGAAATGACAAAAATCAACGCATAGTTACTAGGCTAGGCCTGCACTATTTTTTCTGTGCAGGCTTTTTTCTAGTAAAAAATAAAAGAACAAGACAAAATAAAACATAAAAATTCCCTTCTCTTTTGAGAAGAAAATACAAAAGAGAAAAAATACGTTTGGGTATTATTTTTATATTCAAATACGAAGTTATTGAAGAAGAGTTAGAAGGGGTAAGAAATATTGCTTGAAAAAAAAAATTATGTTCCCTTTACTTTGTTTATTTTTCTTCTTTTATCTTCTTCTTTATTTAAATTTTATTTTAATTTCTCTTTCTTTTAGATACAGATAAAAGAAAAAAAGGGAAATATTACCGTTATCTTCTCCTTGCTTTTTCTTTTGAAGATAATTTAATGAACTCTGGTATTGAGTGCTCATTTTTATTTAGCAATGCATGTGTATAAGTAAAGAGATTTTTTTTCTCATTTTTTTTTTTGTTATTATTCTTTATTGAAATATTGTGAGTGCGAGTGATATTATTTTTGTGTATGAATTACGCAGTTCTCTTACATTTCATTTTCAGTTTTTTTTTTGTATTTGTCTGTATTGAAATATTGTGAGAGATATTATTTTTTGTTAGGTATTACGTAATATTCAATACGAAACATCTAAATGATTTCATTATATACGCTGATGCCCCTAAATGATTTCATTATTCACGCAGATGCATCTAAATGATTGCATGTGTATTGACGCATATAATACTCCATTTAGTGATCTAAATTCTATAGCACTAAATACAACATAACGATCCCCTACGCATTAAATATATTAACTAAACTTCAACAACTATTACTGAAAAAAAAAAGATTCTACAAAATTTTCATCTTCAAATGCTGTTACTACTAAACGCAATTTTTTGCAAAGTAGCATAAATCACGACCTTTCCAAAATTTCACAATGGGGTCTTCTCAACAGAGTTGAGTTAAACGCATCCAAAACTCAATGCTGCCTAATTTCTAGAAAGCTGTCAAATTTTGATCCCCAATTTACTTTTCAAGGCGAAAGTATTGCCAAATCTGGAAGTCTTGACATTTTAGGTTTGAAAATAACCAGCGATTTAAGATGGAAAATTCATATTTTCGAAACGGCAAAAAACGCAGCAAAATGTCTTGGTTTTTTAAAAAGATGTAAACAATACTTTTCCCCCTCTGATCTCTTAAACATTTATAAATCCTACATACGACCAAAATTAGAATACAATTCGCATATATGGGCTGTGCTCCCAAAACCCATCTCGAATACCTGGACAAAGTTCAGAGGAGGGCTATTAGATTGATAAACAATCACCAAACCACCAGCTCCTTAACTTCACTCAACCACCGTCGTAATGTAGGTTCACTTTCCATTTTTTATAAATACTTTGTTGGAATGGATACGTGTTCCCTGGAAGTAAAGGCCCTACTTCCTCAACTTCAAGTATTTTCACGCCAAACACGTACCGCTTCAACGGCACACCCATTCTTCGTCAAAATTCCCAGATGTGATAGAACGAGCTTCGGAGATTCGTTTTCAATTCGCACCTCGAGAATGTGGAATGCTCTCCCATCTAAACTGTTCCCGACAGCTGGCGGACGCTTGATTTACGACTTGCGCCGCTTTAAGAAGAGTGTAAATGATTATCTACTTACTGTCCCACTTTTTAATCCCGTCTAAACTTCCTGTCCTCATTACCAAATCCATACTTCTTATAGTATAAAAAAACCTAGTGATTTGGTAACTTTAATAAAAAAAAAAATATATATATATAACATTTCTATTGGATATCTTGTTTAAGGCAAGCCGTTATCGTGGTAGGAGGAGTGTCATTATTCTACGCCATGTGGCTAAATTCCAATCCCAACCACTTTGTTTAGCTTATAAATTTTTCGTGAATTCTTTTGTTCCCCTTGAGTGACGTTTCAAGTAAAAAAAATACAATTAATGAAAAAACTATAAAAATTTATAAAATTAATAAAAAAAAAGCATAGCCAACAGTATCAATGACCATCAACTTTTTCAAAAGAACATAATATTTAATTATGTTTTAGTTGTTTAATTTTATTATACATACAAATTTATTTTTCAAAAGAAGATTTAATTTATCCAATCTTTTTACTATTATTATTGAAAAAACTAACAGGAGACATGGATCGATGATTTTCCAATCACAAACCATTTATACATATATTTTTAAAAACAAAATATATTTAAACCGATTTTATAATAAAAAATATTAAAAATCTTTCATTGCACGAATAATTAAAAAATTAAATTAAATAAGCATTATAGAGTCAATGTTATGTTTTATTACATTAACAGATTTATGCAAGTATATGTAGGACTGCACAATCTTTGTCTAAAAACATGACCTCCTCCAAACCTCTTAAACGCAAAACAATTAATATTAAAACACATTAATCTAAACATAAGTATCTTTAATTAGTAAATTTCCATTTCCAGTTTTTTCTAATATTCAACCGACAACATCAAGACCACGCCATGTACCTGGAGCAACAGCACAAGAAAGGGATATACAGCTAATGGCATTACTGGCTGCAAGACGGAATGCTTTACCTAAACGAGAATATGGATCTTCACACAGAAGATTATTAAATTCTCGAAATACAACTGCAAAATCTTCAACTGAAACAACGTCAACCAAAAGCCCAACCAATAATTCACGTTCTATTTGTGAACGTAACTGTACAAAGAATTTTACACGGAGAACAACAGCCAGTTGTATGCAAAGATGTGTTAGCTTGCAACGATTGGCGAATTCTTCATTCGCTTCGGTACGAACAAGAGTTGATGAAAAAGATAATAATGAAATATTACTGACAGATGAATCATCGCATGGGTTTTTTGTTGTCACTAAGGAATTAAATGATACAGTTAATCACATACCAGATGGAGTTAAAAACACAATTTCATCAACTGAAAAATCTTATTTCAAAAAAACCGCTAAAGTAAAGCATGTTCGAATGCAACCAATATCAATAGAGGAATCCGACTTACAGCAATACGCCTCATTTGGCCAAAAAGTCTCTCAACCTATCAATGAATTATTGAAAATTACAAAAGTTGATAACGATTATCCTAAAATATTAGAAGTTTCAGTAATTCCACCTCCAAGGCCGACAGAAAGAAGTAGAGGATTCATTCGATATCATGCTGCTAATAATAGAAGGAATCTTGTTGCTTATAATCGAAGGTATATCAGTAGTTCAACAACAACAGCAATACCAATAACTAATCCGCTAAATACGTCGACAATGAAAACTCTTCAAGAAAATAACAGAAATTTAAAAAATAACAAAGATAAAGAAATGAAACAAGATTCTGAAATTATTTTAACAACGTCAACGACTCCAATAAATAAACCCTATAACAAAACAATTATACAAAAAATAAAATCTTCAGGTGACTTTATCATAAGAGAATTTGAGAAGCGTAGTGAAAATATAAGCGGTAATGATGAAAGTATTATACATAAAAGCGAAAATGAAAGTCAATTTGTCTCAACTAGTAACACAACCCTTAACATTCCAAAATTGGAAAATAGTGCTGAATTTGACAGTAATTTGGAAAAAAAACTTAATCATTCGAACCATCCTGATGTCTATGATCTTAATGCATCAAAAAATATACCACAAACAACAAATACATCAATTGAATTTAAGGAGATCGAAACACTGATTATTTCTCCACAGGCTGATAATTTACCTTCAATCTCATCACAGAGTGATAATAAAATGTCTGGACGGAGCGATATTCCTAAAACTATCACACCACTTTTAATAAGTGTGCCTGAAGAAGAAGATATCCAACAACCAACTGAACAATCAGATCCTAGTTCTGAACAATCAGATCATAATTTTGAACAACCAGGTCGTAGTTCGAACCAAAGTTCCGAGAGTGACCAAGCTCATCAACCTACCTCAACTAAATCCTCAACGTCGTCGCCAAATTCAACAGTTATGATTCAAGCGAAACTTGATCATTTACCAGAAGAAGAAAGAAACATTATTATATTCATTCCTCAATCATCCACATCATCCAATCCAATTTCACAATCCACTCAGCCATCCTTAATATATACATCTATTAAACCCTCTCAAGACAGTTCAACGGTAAGTTCAATTGTTACATCAACAACCCCAGAAATGATTACAAAGACTACAGTTTCTACGTCGATTCGCTCTACAGTCAATCCACCGCAAAATGATAAAACAAATCATTTCAATGATAAAACACATCATAAAATACCTAATATGGAGCTTGTTAATGCTACTCAATTTATATCGGGACAGCCTTCCATCATTGTCGTAGCAGCTATGCCTAGCAATAACACAGAAATAAATGAAGTAAAAATTGATGAAGCTACAGACAGAATGTACATGGCCACATACGTCTTAGCCGGTCTAGGAATGTTTCCAGTGATTGTGATAATTCTTTACGCTGTTAGGTCTATGTATTTAAAAACAAGAAATAAAATTGAAACTGATTTAGATGGATACGTTACTGATCAACAACCAATTAGTCCGGTCAGAAAAATGGATAAGGATGATTCCAATGACGACAGTTCATTTCTAACGTATAGTGAATTTGAAAGAAAAAATATAAGATTCAAAAGCCTTTTAGGTGAAGGAAATTTTGGGCAAGTTTGGAAGGCTGAAGCAGATGATCTAAATGGGCATTTAGGAACCACTCGTATTGTTGCAGTAAAGACGGTTCGAATTGGCGGCAGTCAAGTTAGTTTAAAAGAAGAAGCCAATATAATGAAAAAATTGGCTTCACATCTAAACGTTGTAACATTATTAGGTGCTTGTGTTGACAGCGGTAAGATATCT
This sequence comes from Hybos culiciformis, assembly GCA_964007475.1. NCBI lineage: Eukaryota > Metazoa > Arthropoda > Insecta > Diptera > Hybotidae > Hybos > Hybos culiciformis. The sequence goes on along the minus strand of OZ023274.1, from coordinate 31,521,902 downwards.
GCGTCTATTTTATTTTATTTTGTTATTACTTTATTTTTACAACAGAGCCACATTTTTTGATAATGGAATATGCAATGCGTGGAAGATTGTTGTCATTGCTAAGAGCCGCTCGAAGTGCTACTAACATACTGCCAGCTTCAGTTCCTGGGGGGCGAAGTTTAGCTCCATTGTCACCAAGAACATTAGCAGGTTTTTGTTTAGACATATCTCGTGGAATGGAATACATTTCAGAGAAAAATGTAAGTATGTGAACATATCAATTCCGAAATTTAATATTGATATATTTGCCATCAAATAATATTCACCATTACCCATTGAAGATACTTCATTCTTTCCATCTATCTGACTATTCTTTACTATTACAGGGTGACCAGAATCAACTGTCGGGTTAAAAAATGGCTACAAAAACTTTAATTTTACGTCAATTATCAGGAAATTTTATTTATAAGATCCTTATAATATATCGAACAAAATTTAATGTTTCGATTCAATTCTTTCGCCTTACATTTTAAAAATTTCCTTTAAACGTTTTGGAAAAATTTTGCACGCGGCACGCACGACTGTCATAGGAATTCCATCCCAAATCTTTACCAAATGAGCTTTGAATTGCTCCAAACTTATTTTTTTTACATTCTTAACTTTACTGAGCATATATCCCCATATGCAGAATTCAACTGGATTGAGGTCCGGTGAAGATGCAGGCCACTCTTTAGATGTTAGAAAATCTGGCAAATTTTTACAAAATTACAAAATCTGGCAAGTTGGGTTCGTTTGCCTTTATGAGCTGGCGCAGAATCTTGTTGAAAACAAAAATAGTCTTAGCCAAACATGTTCTTAGCCTGAGGAAGAAAATTTGTGACGATCAATTTTAACGTTTTTATCAACAAATTACAATGGGAATTCCCCTCTGGCGCAAATAGCTCCCAGACCACCACACGAGACACATTCTGAAATCCTTAAACGCCTAATTTGTTGATTGGGACGTCAGAAAGTGAAATTCCCAAACACGATCATTTTGCTGATTATAAGAATCTGGCAACAGAAGCATTTTCTCATCCGAAAAAATTATTTCGCCTTCTGCGTGCCAGTCAAACAAAAAATTAGTTTTTATGTTGTATTTAAAAATTAGCTCTCGTTTGGATTCCATGTTTAATTTTAAATACAAGAATCTTTTTTTAATGAGAACTTAATAAGAATTAAGTTTACAAAAAGTGGAGGTAACAAACATTTTTTTTCGCCCACTTAGACATCATATTTAAATTTTGAAACTTGCCGACAGTTGATTGTGGTCACACTGTAATAAGGAGAAATCTATCGTTTGCTTATTCACAGTACAACAGTGATATCTGAAACTACTAAACCGATTTGCAAATCTCTTTTATTTCTGAAATATACTGTTACGTGATGAACAGCCGTTTCAAATGGCTGGTTTTATTTCTGCGATTATAAATCCTTTGTCAGGATTTTCTCCTTGGATTGAGCTCTTTTGATCCCTTCAAACTAGTTCTTTAGTGAAAGTTCACACTTGTCCCTGATAGATAAACAGTCAGTTATGTTATTACTTTTGTTACATTCGCATTTTAAATACATGAGTATTCAGCTTATATATAACACTCCTATTTTTCAGTTAAACTGCACAATATAATGCTTATTATAGTGTAAATTAATAATTCTGTATTATTTTAGATAATTCATAGGGATTTAGCAGCTAGAAACATATTATTAGATCATAATGGTGTATGCAAGATATGCGATTTTGGCATGTCTGTAGATCTTGATGCTCAACAATATAAAAGACAGTCTCGAAAATCTGCAATAATTGTTGAAAAGACAGCAGATCCTTTTTTAAAGAACACTAACGATATTCAACATAAATTTAAATTTGATATTGGCAATCGATTCATTAATCAATGGAATCATAATAATAATAATTGTGACAAAAAAAGTCATGACACAATCAGCAAACGTCCAGCGTTACCGATTCGATGGATGGCACCGGAATCATTACAATACCATGTATATTCACCCGAAACCGATGTGTGGGCATTTGGAATTGTACTGTGGGAAATTGCTACCTTAGGTATTAAATTTAAATATTTTTTAATATTGATAAGTAAAAGAAAATACTTTAAATAAATTATCTAATATTCAGGATCAACACCCTATCCTAATTTATCAGGTCGTGAAGTAATCCGTAGTGTTCCAAATGGGACCAGACCTGATTTACCGAAAGAAGGACGAATTGAATTTTATGATTTAATGCAACGCTGTTGGTTAAAAATTCCACAAGATAGACCAACATTCAGAGAAATACGTAATGAAATATCACGATCGGTTTGTAAATGGGTTGATGATGACACTGCTAATTCTGATTATATGGATGTCAGCGGTTTTAGTGAAGATCTTGAGTCGGGAATGTTATATTTTAACAGACGAATATCAGAATTCGAATGTGAAATATGACAATTAACATAGATAACATGTGAACTATTATTTAAAAAATGAACTCACATTTTCTTAATGCACTGTTTATATAAGTAGTGATTTGATAATAAATAAATATTTCAAAATTTTCTAACAACCAAAAATTTGTAAGATAACTTAACAAATTACTAAAAACTTAAATTGAACTCAAGAAAATATTGAAATAGTATAACTTTGAAATAGTATAAATAATCAGAGTATAAAAAGCTGTGCTCAATTATCTTAACACAAACAATCTTAGTGTTAAACAATAACCGATGGCAAGATTATATCAAAAATAGAGCCATTATAATTAATTTCTTACATTCTTATACATACTAATGAAAAACTGGTCTGAGGAAATCTTAGTTAAAAAAGCTTTCAGTATTATTATATAAGACATAAAACTAGAAAAGCATAAGTTATACGGTTATGGTTTATATCACCATAATCAATAAATTGAAAAACAAAAAAAATCTTAATTTACATACACACTGCAATAATTTTTTTTCCTTTACCCACCCTGCAACATTTTTTCAAAGATAATACCGTAGTTAAAAGTTTTGGAATAATGTTAACATAACTTTATCCTTAAAAAAACAGAAATTTTTAACAAAAATGTCATTTATTGAATTTTATTATTCGAAATACAAGCATAAAAAATTAAAGTTTGAATTTTACATATCCGTATGCATATGTAGTATACAGTACTTACTATTATTTGTATGTTGAACTTCCATATCTTAAGTTATAAAATACTTTTGAGAATACACTGGTATATGGAAATTATTCTATATACTTCCAGGCAGTTATCGCTAAAAGTATATCATTCAACAAAATTTCAATATGATTATAGGAAATTTAGGTATCATTAATTATATAAGAATTTAAATAAAAAAAAGTCTTTATAAAAATGTAAAATGTTATATAAGTAAATAATTCTTTTTTTTGTAGTTAGAAGTTTCTAGTCTACCTTTAAAAATGTTAATATTGTAAAATGAAACTTTTTTTAGGATTAGACTAAAAAATCATGTTTTAATTTGTTCTAAATTTTATGAGAACACAATTAAAAAAAAATGTATTTCTATATATAATTTTCTATTATTTTATAGGTAAGACCATTTTATTTAGTTAATAAATTATTGTTGATATTTTCAAACTAGTTATAGTATTATATACTTATATTATACGTATTTACACACATTACGCAATAAAAAGTTAAAAAAACAAATATATAACGAATTTTCTTTACACATAACACCACCTACTAGAGATCAAAGAATTACAGATGTTCCGATTCCGACATTATTTGCACGTTGTACTATCTATATGCAGTACAGTGGTTCATTTATTATTTCTATCGCAACCTACCATTCCAAGATTTGATGACAAACGGCAGGGTTGGACTGACTCACCGGGACATTTCCCGATGGGCCGGTGATATTTGGGCCGATAAATTCAAACTTTTTGTTTTAAAGACACAATAAAATCTGATTAAAATATATTTTGATTGGCGAGGAAATGGTTTTGGGAAAGAATCGACATACTTCGGTACTAAGTGATAAACAATCAAACTTTGAAAATCTTGTAAACAGGAACGTTATATTCAGAAATACATATTAATTAAAAAAGAAAACAGGGTAAAAAAATATTTGATTCAATGAGATTCTAACATCTAACAGAAGGGGCTCTTTGGTGCTAAAAAATATGATTTGTACCTAAGAGAGATTTCCGTGTCCTGCAACTCATTTTGACTTACATTAAAATATTTAAATAATTTTTTCAATTCTAAAGGAGCGTACACATATGCTTGAGCGAACTTTTTGTTCGTTGATGAAATTTCGTGAGTGAATATTCGTGTATGAAAGTGCTGTCCACACATAAGTTTGAATTAGAATATTAGTTAATAAAATTTGATGTGAAAAATATTAGTTGCCCAATTATTAAATATGTAAACTATTTATATAAACTATAATATTAAATTAATTAAGGTAAATAAAAAAGATCTTCAAGTTGCTGCGGCTGGATAATTTTTTAATTTTTATAATTTTGAAGTATTATTTTAAATTTTAAAAATGCGTTTATTTTTTTCAAACATTGAAAAAAAGAAATGCGCAAATAATTTTTTTTCAAAATTTAAGCTTAAAATTATAAATAACTATGTTATTAAACCCGTGAAAAACCCCAAATTTATATAAATGTTCATGTTCGTTTAGGGATGACGAATAATCACTTTTTAACACGAATATTGTGTCCACACATGCGTCATGTGTGGACGCTCCTTAAAATTTTAGTTAATAATCGTCATGTTTGCAAAGAAAAACGAATAGAATATTTATTCAAAAAGTGTAATTATTTTAAATAGCTCAAAAATTAAAAGCTTTCCCAATATTCCAATTTAATTAACAATAATTCTTAAAATTTTTCTTTCGGTTCCTATACTTTTTTCATTTTATTGAATTAAAAAAATTAGGGATCCTAGTGTTCCAAAATTATTTTATTATTTATAGAAATGCGTATTTATTTGGGCCCATATTCTGACCATTGTTTTTGAAGTTTAAGGTGAAAACACAATTGGGGCGACAGCGTAACGACAGCGATAGCGACTGTCAAAAACCATATATTTGTATGAGAATGAAACAATTGAGGCGATTTTTTTATATGAAATTTCGCTGTCGCCGTCGTCGTCGCCCCAATTGTGTTTTCACCTTCATACTTCTTTAGGGGCGTTGTATTTTCGAATTTGGTAGAGGAGGGTAAAAATCTATTTTCGAATCGAGTTCGAAAAAGTCATTATCATTTTTCTCAGAAAAATAAGAATAAGAATACTTTTTTATTATTCATTGGCAAAGAGAAAAAATAACATTCAATTTCAAAGAAATTTAAGATATTTTTTAAACCTTCTCTAATATTTGATTAATTTTTACTTAAATAATTATGAAAATATTATTCAATTATATTTGATAAATTTCAGTGTTTTTAATTAAATTTATAATTTATTTTAATTCTTAGCTGGATGAAATCAAAATAAAATCCGAATTTAAATTTGAAAACCACCACCATTTTGACCGAAAACAGGGCTGCCAGATGGAATGAATGAAATTTCCTCAAATTTTCAAGAAATTTCCCCAAAATAGACACTTTTTTAAAAAAAATTCCTCAAATTTTTTTTTATATTTTTGTGTACTAAATTTTTTTTTTTGCCCTAAATTAGAAAAAAAAATAAATTGTATAACGGTTTTACTCACTTCAGTTTTTCCCCAAAAACAGCTTAATTTTGCAAGATTTCCAAATTTTTAATGTGTTCAGATTTTATGCGGTACTTATATGTTGTAAATCAAAAAGCTTAGTTCCAACAATAGATTTTGAGCTCAACGTACGTAGAAGAATATGGTAATGATATAAATTTCTTAAAATCATTAGGGTGAAAAAAATTTACGAGTCTGAAATAATAAATATTATTGATTGCCAACGTTAGCACAATATTTCTGAATTTCTTCAAATTTTCCTCAGAAAAAAACATTTTCCTCAAATTTTTCCCCACGTTTTTTTTAACTTTTTTTTTCCCCCCGAAATTAAAAATTTCCTCAGTTTGGGGAAAAAATTCCTCAATCTGGCAGAAAATAAAAAAAGAAAGCAAAGGAAAAATGTTTATATTTTGCGATGACGTATAAATTAAAAGCAGCTGTTTTGTCACTTTGGAAGTTTTATCGAAGTATGGACGTCATGGTTGACTTGATTTGAACAGGAAGTTTGTTCGTTTATAAAAGCTTCCTAGGTATAGTTTATGCATAATTGATATTTTGTTTTTTGTGAATTCATATTTTGTGATTGAAATTTTGTGATTGCTTATTGCTTATTTAAAATGTGACAAAAATCTCAATAAACAACAAAATACATGAATTTTATTAAATACAGGAAAATATTAACAGTCTACAACTGTATGAAGAGAATTATTTTCAAGGCGAGAGCCGTAGCCGTAAATTTAAATTTGCTTAAATGATGCCAATTAAAACAGATATGAAAAAAGAATGCAGTGAAAGTTTCAACGATTTTTGAAGGCAACCACATTTCGGCTTTAAAATAGCTAAAAATTTGACCAATGAGGGAAAAATTTACTAAAACATTTCTATTTTGAGATTGTTGACGGTAAAAAATGTATGAATCTATCAAAGGTGAAGCTGAAATTCTCAAATTGTAGGGTGACTCACTTTTTTAATGTGTTTGTGACAGAGACGATCAGACGCATCAGTTACTTATAGATTTACAAACATTTATTTTATGAATATTCTTTCTAGTTTGTAAAAACCGTTTTAAGTTCTCACAGGCGTTCGATAAGAAAATAAAACTAACCGTCAACTATTTTTTCCTTGTTCATTTTTCTCCTTTTTGTAGAGTTGACTATGACGTTCAAATGCAAATATAGATTTTTTTTTTATTTGCAAACATCTACCCTGGTAATATTGTATCTAAGCCGTGTTAGTGTGTGTGTGTGTGTTATGCATGTGCGTTTATTAAACTGTTTTTTTTTTTGTAATTTTATACCTATTAAAAAAAAATTTTAATTTTATGAATTTTTCATAAATATTTTCAAAAAACATTATTAATAAAACAATATTTCAAAAAACTTTTTTAAAAATTTCATTAAATTTTTCTAGAAAATTTTAAAATACGCCAAAGGAAAAAAAAAACACACGAAGCAGTCATAGGAACTGCCGAAAGAAGTTTATACTTAAAAGCTTTAAACTATGAAATAACAATGGCTACAAATAATGGACTGCTTTTGGACTGAGGGACTGATTTTTATTTTAATTTACATTTTGTACTAAGCAGCTCATCATTTGTAGCCATTGTTATTTCATAGTTTAAATAAAGCTTTTAACAACGATGAATGTTAGTAAAATAATAACAGTCATTCCATAAGAACCGTATTCGGGATAGGGTGGACAATAGTTTCCATAACTTTCTTCATTGCCGCAAAGATAATTAAATTTTTTTCGATCTTTCCAGCTTGTCCAGGTCGTGCATCTTGGTATATTTGTCTTCCAATAACAGGCGTGAATGCAAAATTACATGTAAACAAAACTTTGTCCAAACTAGGATCATTACTTTCATATGATAACAGACTGCATCCCACAAACTTATTTCTATCCATAACTAATGTTTCAAAGTTAACAATGTTTCTGTAGAAAACAAAAGAAATTATCTGTTTAATTACTCATTCCTTTTTTATACCTTTCTTTTCCCAAACCTTTTTTAATGAAAACCATTGGATATAAAACTGGATATTCAGTTCGTTTGATTTTACATGTATTTTAAGTTCGCGGCAGTTCGTCGAAAAAATCAATTTCTCTAAAACAATTTGTCTAAAACAATTCATCTAAAACATTTCCTCTAAAATCAATTAGTCTAAACAATTCGTCTAAAACAATTCGTCTAAAACAATTCGTCTAAAACAATTCGTCTAAAACAATTCGTCTAAAATCAATTAATCTAAAATCGCGCGCGCAATTTACATGCAAAATTTTGTTAAATAGGGTTGTAATCCGTGATTGTGGACGAATTTTGTGACTACTTAATTTTAGACGAATGGCCGTTTATTTCGTCTTACTCAAATTTAATATTAAATTAAATATTAAAAATATAATACATTAAACTTTGTTTTATTGTTATGTTTAAATTGAATAATTTAGTTTAAGTAATTTGATACAATATAGTTTTAATAATCAATTAATTTTAAACGATTTTCCTTCTAAAACGAACTCCTTTAGAAGAACTGTTATTAGATGAAAAGTTTTTAGCCTAATTGTTTTTAGACGAATATTGTATTAGATAATTAGTTTACTTGTTTACTTGTTAATACTTGTTTTTAGACGAATGGCACTTTTACTTGCATCGTGTATGATTTCTCGTGTATGATTTTTCCACAAGATTTTGATTTTTCTTCACGAGCTTCAAAACTGATTCTGTGTTGTTTACCAATGAAACAGGCTTCACATGTGAACTTTTCATCAACAAATTTTATATTATTTCGCTTTAAAAATTCTTTGACATGTCGTATATTCTGGTGATCTAGTTTCTCGTGCCAAACTTTCAAACTATCTTAACTTATTGTTAAATTTGCTACAAATAGTTCATCTTTTAATTTAAATTTCATTTTAAATAGATTACCTTCACGCTGTCCAACTGCATCTTTTTTGCCGTCTCGCTGAAGATAACAACATTTTTAATTTAAAACAAATTCATACCCTTTGTCAGTTGCAGGTGAGATTGAGAAAAAATTACTAGGTAACTTTGGTACATAGAGTACATCTTTTAACCATTTTTGCACCCATTCAAAACGAATATTGTATTAGATGATTAATTTTTAGACTACTTGTTTTTAGACGAATGGCACTTTTAGACGAAATGATATTAGATAAATAGTTTTTAGAATAATTATTTATAGACGAGTTATTTTAGACGAATATTCCGGATACCTGTATTTTGTTGTTAGAGATAGAATACGAAAAAAAGTTATACTTTTTAATGAGGAAGGAATTTGCAAGTAATGATTTTTGAATTTTACATACATTTTAAACGGCAACGTTTAGAAACTGATTGCTTTTTGCCTTTCTCAATCTTTTTTTAATTTTTTTTTTCTTATATTTTATCGTTTTCAATGTGGCTGCAGAACTCATTATTTAGAGTTCTAGATCCAATATTGGAAACCAAAAAAAAAAAGCAATTCCATTCCTTTTCTATTCATATAAAAAGTTACCTGATGCTTTTTTCATTGGCTTTTTGACATATTTGACATTTTAAAAATAAAACAATTACCTTTTTTTTTGGTTTGTGACGGAACGGAAAACGGCAAAATGTCATGAAAAAAGATATGTTTAAAAATACAAAAATTTAAAAAAAAAAACTTGAAAAAAAAAATTCCAGAAATTTTAACATACAGAACTTTCAAAATACTAAAATTTTAAGTACTAAACTAAAGCCATCAAATACCGAAAATTAAAATCGAGAATTAAAGAAATCCTGAAATCAGTCTGTTGTTTTTTTTTTTAACCCATTTTTCTGCTACGAAACTTATGGCGACTGAAATTTCTGTGTTTTTTGCAAAGCCACTAGATATTTTTATTCTTTTTTTGTATGCTTTTATGCACGCCATATTAGGGTATGACACTCATCACAGTTGTTTAGGATTTTTTTCAAAAAAATATAACAAACCCGTGATATTTAAATATTTTCCTGTATGATGTATTTCTTAGGTTGTTTGAATACAAATAAAAAATCACTTGTGTTATATAAAGCTTGAACTTCACGTTATACATATAAAAGCGGTACTTTTTTTAAACTAGAACAAACGTAAAACATATAAAACCAAGTATAACTATAAGATCGTTCTTTAGCTGTTCTTGATGACAACAAATAAAAAAAAAACTGATAATAATTTAATAAAATAATTTAAAATAAAATAATATATTCACTTCATAAATTCAACAAATTGAATTTAATAAATAACAAAAAAAATGGAAATTAAAGAATATTAATAAATTTAACAAATTTTGTTAAGATTTGTGATATTCTTCTAGAATTTTCTCCTTGTAATAAAAACACACGTTCTCAGTTTAAAAACAAAAAGAAGATTAAATAATTTATTTCAGTTCAAATAAAAATGAATTTGACATTTTTAGAAAAGCAAAATGTATATTGAAATTTGAAAATGATAAAAACACTGTTTCTCAATAATTGAGCCATTACAGAAACATTGTATCCTAACAAATTTTATTTAATAAATAATTCAAAAACAGTTTTTGATCTTAACAAAAAAACACTATAATTTTCCACGTTATAATATTTTACAACAGCAATAAAATTTTTGTTTTTCTTTTATAAAATTTTATTTTTGTTAACCTAAAGTTCTTCAAGAAAAATTTTTTTTGTTATAAGCAAACTCCACTTAGACCTTTAAACTAACATTTAGCTCGAACTGACCCATGTACTAACCTATAAACTAACGTGTTCTATACAAAAAAAAAGAAATAATAACTCATACTCAGGGTTGGAAGCGAATTTTTTGTATTTAGAGGTATAGTTCGAGTAAAAAATCGTTTCATTTTAATTTTTGAGAAACTAGTAATTGAATAATTTATAAGGAAAACACCAGCACTTTTGAAATATTTAAAAATATTATTAGTACTTAAATTTGGTAAAAAAAGTAATTCAAAAAATAATGGCAAATGTCCATTAATCTATTAATCCATAGTAGTAGTTCGAAACCTTTTAAACAAATAATAAAATATATATACGTTATATTATACCCTTAATAATGGTTTAATTTTAGTGTATTAATAATCAATAAATTACCCTTTGGGATTGTGTTTGTAGATTCTAATTATATTTGCATCGGCGCTTTCATTTTGAGAGAACCAAGTATCGATCCCGGCGGAAACTACTTCTTCAGGACTCGGTACAGAATCGCTTTCATATACGTGTCGTAAATATTTTGTCCAGAACAAATATATTTGATAGTGGTATGCATTCATCATTTCTAAACTCTGAAAATAGATCAATAAAATTTGCAATGTACCATATTTAATTATATATAACAAAATACTATATATATTTAATTATATATAACAAAATACATGTAAAATCAAACGAACTGAATAAGCGGAGTTCTATTTCTATATCCAATGAAAGGAGAATAATAATTTTATGTGCGACAACTTTTATATAATTATTTTCTGAAAGTCTTTCAAAAACAAACTCACGAAGAAAATGATAGTTAATAAAAAAAATATGAAATATGAATTATAAAGCTTCATTAAAAATGGTTTACGGACTTTTTATCGTATGCAGTTTATCGTAAGGCAGTTTATCGTGAGCAGTTTATCGTATGGACACTTTATCGTATGGACATTTTATCGTACGGACATTTTATCGTACGGACACTTTATCGTATGTACATTTTATCGTATGGACACTTTATCGTAAGGACATTTTATCGTAAGTAAATTTATCGTAAGATTTATTAATTTGGGCCGCCGCGGCCCAAATTAATAAATCTTACGATAAATTTACTTACGATAAAGTTTTTTGTTCACATTTTAACACAAAATATATAAAAACAATGGAAAAATAATTTTTTAATAAAATTTTATTATGTATATCCTATAAATTTGAAATAAGTATAATTTCTTAATTCAATACATAGCGTGATGTGAACCACTCAGAATGGCCTGAAATTTGGAGAAGGTGTAGAGGCGGTGCCCAAACCTCCAACACTGAAATCAGTACTTGGGGCTCGGGCCACGTTTCAGAGATAGGGCCCTCCAAAGTTTTCATACATTTTTGTATGGAATTTTTTTTTTTTGTGCCCGATTTGCCGTATTTTGAGTAGATTGTAGAGGCGGTCCCTAAAATGTTAAATCCGAGACGGTTTTTGCAGGAAAACCCCCATTTCGGAGTTCTAATTAAAATTTTTGGAAAAGGCTAAACGTATGAAAATTTTGAAGGGCCATAACTCCGAAATGGGGGCCTTTCCGCAAAAACCGTCTCGGATTTAACATTTTAGGGACCGCCTCTACCACCTACCGAAAAATAGGGCAAATCGGGCACAAAAAAATACAAAAATGTTTGAAAACTTTGGGGGCCCTATCTCCGAAACGGGGCCCGAGCCCCAAGTACTGATTGCAGTTTTGGGGGTTCGAGCACCGCCTCTACCCCCCACCAAGTTTCAGCCCATTCTGAGTGGTTCACGTCATCTGCACTTTAGACAAAAAAAAAAATAAAAATTAAAAAAAAAAAAATTTGGGATTAGTTGTTCACCACTTCCTCGTCGTTAATCCTGAGTTTAAAGCAGCTTTTACAATCTATAATATATATACGATAAAATGTCCGTACGATAAAGTGTTCATACGATAAAATGTCCATTACGATAAAGTGTCCATACGATAAAAAGTCCATACGATAAAGTATCCATACGATAAAGTGCCCTTACGATAAACTGCTCACGATAAACTGCCTTACGATAAACTGCATACGATAAAAAGTCCGGTTCCCAATGTAGACAGCCCGTATAAGACAGCGATAAAAAAACAACACAAACACTTAATTCAAGTATAGAAATTGAAAAATTGAAACAAATTCCAGTTCTAGCTGGGAATCGAACTCACGACCGAACACGCCATAGGATAATGGCAATATCACTACACCATGGCATCCGACAATATACCTCCGAAATTTTCAATAACTTTTCAGCTAAAAAAAGAATGAAGTTATTAACTATTTCGAAATATAACAAATTTTGCGCAATGCAAATATTCTTTATACTGACCATATTTGTCCCGCTTAATGCGGGACAAATGCGGGACATTTTTAGTTATTCGCAAATATGCCGAAATAAATAAATAAAAATAATATTTGTTAATATTTTTCAAAATTCAATATCTCAGTAACCTTTTGATATATTTTTAAGTTCCAGTGCTTTTTGAATAGGTAATTAAAAGTTGGATTGATGGTCACCCAAGGTTGGAAAAACCTCAAAAATGCTGTAAAACTCACCGTTTTCGATATAGTTGCGAATACCTAAAAATGTCCCGCATTTGTCCCGCTTTAAGCGAGACAAATATGGTCTTACCACATTATTTAAGATTGAATTCAGCTAATGTCGCCAGATCACCATCCCATTGCATTTTAGCCATTCGAAGTGCCGGCCTGAAATTCTTTATTAAACCACCTGCTATTTGGTTACGATATTTACTCTTCACACATATAATATCATTAGGATATGATATGAGTGATGCGTTACACACTCAAAGAGCGCACTACAATGCTGTATCAGAAAAACAATTAAATATCAAGGGCATCGAAATTTTGGGTCGTCCAAAAAAAGACGGCAAAAAAACTGAAATAGCGTAGTTCTTTTTCTCGGACGGTGAAAATGCAAAAATCGGCCTTGGTGTGTCGGCCTTGGTGTCAGCGATATTTCATAAATTTATGAAATAGCTCCGTTCGATAAAGAGAAGGCGCAATTCAGTGAAAAACTTTTTTTGATGGCGATAATTCAGTAAATAGTGTAGTGGTTCTTATATTCATTTTAAAATTTTAAAATCAAGTTTACTGAATTACTTATGTAAATTTTAATTTTCAATTTTCATTTATGCCTTGTTCAGACAATTAAACCTTATCATGATAATCTTACTTTTTGTGATTATCATTCTTTTTTTCATGATTTGCTCATACAAAAAAAGTGTCATCGGAAATCATGATTATCGAAAATCATGAAAAATTTCAGGGATGAGTTTATAGTTTTTTACCATCCATGTTACCCATTTCCACTCATTCCTAGTTATTTTTGACTTTTATTTTTGACATATTTTCTTTATTTACAAAACAAAAAACATTTGAGTAGCAAATAATATTTATGTTTTTATTTTGTTTGCTTTCATGTTGTTTACTTTTTTTGTTTTCGTTCATAATCGTGTTCACACAGGCTTTCAAAGTATGATTATCTACACCAAATCACGATTACGAAATCATGATTTAGTCGTTGTCTGAACAAGGCATTAGTTATTAATTTACTTTACTTAGAATAAGTTGTTAATTCAAATAATTTATTTTATTTTAAATTTTATAATTCAAATTAATTCAATATAAATAAATATAATATAATTTTATTTTTAAAATAATGGTTTTTATTTATTATAAAATAATATCAACCATTATAATAGGACGGCGATAATTCAAAGGGCGCTATGTCATATAGCCTTCGTGTAAAATCCAATTACATACATTATTATTGTATACTCCCATCGTAGATTTTTTTTAAATATAATACCCAAGTCAAAAATAAAGTGGTAGACGTTCTTACTAAAAAATGTTGGACTAAAAATATTCTAAAAAAAATATTCCAAATGTATTTTGTTGCAATTGAATAAAATTTGTTTTTTTATCACTATCAAAACGTTTTTATGTTAAATATTTTAGTTCAAGAAAACCAAAATTTTAGCGAGAATGACTAATATGCTCTTCAAAATTAAAATTTTAAAGTTAGTTTACCTCTAATTCAAAAAAAAAATTTATTTGACTTTCAAAGTTCAGACTTCAGAATTTTTCCAATATTATCCGCTTTTTTTTTTGTTTACGTTGTGTGATTGGACGATTTGACAAGACAATTATGGCAACTTTTTATTTTAAATCACCTTTACTTATTATAATTTTTCTGTTATTTCAATTTACTAACTAAAGGCAAGACAACTCTTAATATATCTAAAAATTTCTGGAAAACTCGTCCACACAAATTATTGATTTTACTTAAAAATGTAAATTTTAGATTTATATTTTGTTTAGAATAAGAATACCTAGACAAATAATTTTGTATTTGAAAGTAAGAAGCACGATAATTCTAACACGCAATCTCATTCTATAAATTTTAATATAAATGTATTGCAATGATCGACCTGTTAAATTTTGTGTAAACTATTTTCTTTTAGTTTACACAAAATTTAACAATAATGGTTTTATTTTTTGCTTTAGAAGAGCATGCTTCTCAAACTTTTTTATGTTGTGGACCCCTAAATTATACAGCTTCCCAAAAATATACTATTTTTAAAAACAATATTTAGTTTTAAAACAAAAATGATCCGAAGATTCATTTCAAAAATATTGCTCTGGATAAAGCTATGGTTGAAAAAGCTTTATGTTTATTTTTTTAATACATAGTGAATTTTATATCACAAGATACGATGCTAAAAAAATATGTGTGAGCCTCATCCTACAAGCTCACGAAAGAAGTTCAACTTCTTTATTTAATTGCAAATATTTATTTAACTACGGACTCTGACTGATTTACTTTTGTAAGTGGAATTTTTGTTATCAGGTTGACAGACAATTGTAGGAGCTAATTTTTTTTTATAAATTTTGGGAACTTATTCAACACACAAATTTATGAAATCGAATGAACTTAACCAGGTTTCCATACCAACCAAATTTGTTTTTTTTTAATGGTTTTTAATGGTTTTTAATGGTCCGGCAGAGGTCTCTGGGTAGAAGGCCATTCAAATAGCCTATAACGATCCCAGACCTGAGACAAAGACACGGGGTAAGTTTCGAAACGATCGGTTGAGTGGTTTAGTTTTTAATATTTTGTAGTTAATCGAAATAAAGAAATTGATTTCTATATATCGAAGAGACCTCCTAAAAAGAGGGGGCCAAATTTTTATAAAATTTTGGTGTAAGTTCAAAACCGATCGGTTGAGCGGCTTAGGAGCCTATTCGTAACAGACAAACAGCAAACAAGCATTGAGTTTTATATATATAAATATTTTAAATGTTTGTCTCTTATTATTTTGTATTTTCATTAATGTTAAAAGCTGCGTTGGACTGGCTTTAAGCATTAAACCGGGAAGTTTTGGACCACTGGCCCATATCTCCATATAAAAAATACATTGCTTATCCACTTCTCTATATAAAAAAATGCAATGCTTATTCAGAATGTAGGCCCAAATAAATACGCATTTTCATAAATAATAAATACGAATTTCTATAAATAATTAAAATAATTACTAGGTTCTCTAATTCTTTTAATTCAATACAATATAAAAAAAAAGTATACGAACTGAACCAAAAATTTTAAGAATTATTGTTAATTAAATTGAAATATTGGGAAAGAACTAAATTAAGGGTTTGTAACATATGAATTCATCCATATATTTTCACTCTAATGGAAAGGAGAATATGCCTATAGCTGTTTTAACGATCCAATCAAAGTTACAATAACTCCTTAACAAATTTCTAAATTTTCTAATATCATAAATGTTTAAATTTTGAAGTTTCTGGGAAGTGGGAACCCAACTAACACTATTCAAATATAAACTTTTTTGAAATCTTTTTTAATTGATTACGGATATGTGTTTTGAGCTTTTAATTTTTAAGCTATTTAAAATAATAACACTTTTCGAATAAATAATCTATATTCGATTTTCTTTCCAAACATGACGATTATAAACTTAAATTTTAGAATTGAAAAAATTATTTAAATCTTAGTCAAAATGAGTTCCAGGACACGGAAATCTCATACATGTCATATAAGAACAAAAGACTTCTACTTTAACAAATATTTTTTTTCACTCGGTTTTCTTGTTTAATTAATATATTTTTCTGAATAAAACTTTCCTGTTTACAAAATTTTCAAAAATTGATTGTTTAGGGCTAAGTACCGTACTTTCGAAGTTACTACACAAATATCGCCGACACGCCGGGAAATGTCCGGTGTCCCGGCGGGCCAGTCCAACCCTGGTTAAAAATAAATAAACTAAATAAAATATTAACAACAAAATCAGTGGTGGGATGTTAAGATTTCGAAAAATTCGATATTCGATTCGCAAAATTCGACATTCGATTAGCAGTATGTTATGACAAAATCGCTTCTACGTTTTCTCACTACGGTATCAGAAAAAAATTTTCAAGTGATACGTACAATCTGAATGGAATCGAATAAAAAAAAATGTAAAGCTATGCTTTCCTAGGAAAACGGTGCCGTAAAATAGCGGCCGTAATATTACGTTGAACATTCGACGTAATATAACGGCCGTTAAAATGGAAATCATATACGGTTTCCTAAAAAAAAGCGTTGCCTTAATATAGCGGCCGTAATATTCAATTAAAACTTAGTCATCTTCGATTTTCCAATTTAAATTTAAATTTTTTGTATTAATTTTTTTTTTTGAACTCACCGTCACCGTAAAAAAACGTTGTATGAATATTATCACCGTAATTTTACGGCCGACATGAAATAACGGCACCGCTATATTACGTTACGTTCATCACCAACGCTCTCTAGGAAACCATTTTATATAAATTATATAGACAACGTTTTTTCTACGTCATAGCTTGTTCACACCTAGCTAATTTAACATGTTCGGACGACGAACATGTTCCGTTGGTGTTTGTGATGTTGTTTTTTCATAGTAAAAAAAATTAAAACAGAAACACGTTCTTCAACATGTTTCTACAAAAACATGTTAATTTTCAGGGATGAATGAGTAATTTTTGAATAATATTTTGTTAGGCAATATTCAGTATGCATCAATTTTTACTTGGTATGTCATTTTTGACTTTGAAATTTTATAAAGGTGGAGATACACACAAGATAAATAACGCGCGAGTTCTTAACCTTGACACAACTTCATATATTTTAACTTTTTTGGGCGCGTCAGTTCCTTTGAGTTTATCTCCGGTATTATTTGAAATTCTTTATCTGACAGAGCTAAACATGTTAACATATGAAAAACATCGTTTGAACGGTCGATTTTCCAAAGATGTTTAACTCCTTTCGAACATGTTAAATTAGCGAAGTGTGAACAAGGCATTACTCACCGCTATATTACGGCACCGTTTTCCTAGGAAACCATAGCTTAAGTAAAAAAGAAATTATTTTTATTAAAAGTTGTTTATTAAAAGGGAGTGGCAACAGTTACGGCAACCGTAACTTATTTATTTTTTTTAACAGTTACGGTTAACGTAACTTATTTTTTTTTTTAACAGTTACGGTTAACGTAACTTATTTTTTTTTTTTTAAGTTACGGCAACCGTAACTTTTAGGTAATGCTTAAAGTTACGGAAATTACAACTATTTATTTAAAAAAAAAAGTCATAATGCTCAAAAAAAACTTTGCCGTAATCACTAAAAAAAAAAAAAGTTACGTCCGCCTTAACTTTAGACAATTTTCTACAGTTACGGTTGCCGTAACTCTCAAAAAAAAAAAAGTTACGTTTGCCGTAACTTTAAACAATTTTCAACAGGATTACGGTTGCCGTAACTCTAAAAATAAAAAAAGAGTTACGTTTGCCGTAACTTTAGTCAATTTTCAACAGGATTACGGTTGCCGTAACTCTAAAAATAAAAAAAGAGTTAAGTTTGCCGTAACTTTAGTCAATTTTGAACAGGATTACGGTTGCCGTAACTCTCAAAAAAAAAAAAAGAGTTGCGTTTGCCGTAACTGTAGACGCTCCCTTATTAAAATTAATTTTCAATAAACAAAAAATTTTTTTTTTTAAATTATTTAAAAATAAAATAATAAAGCTTATTTTAGTATGTAATAAAAAAAAAAAATTAATCTAAATGTAGGTAAACATTTTTTTAAAAATTAAAAAAATAATTTAAATAAATGTAAATAAAAATAACTATGAAAAATTATTTGTTATTATTTTGTTTTTCCTTTTTTTTTAACATCAATAATCATTTCAGAAAATGAATTTCGAAAGTATCGAAGCGAGAAAATCTTAACACTAAAAAATCCACTCGCTTCGATGTTCGATACATCTTCACTGTTTGCCGACCGCTGTCTTAGACTATAGTGCTTTTATATTATAAAAAACAATGTAAATCAGGATGTTTAATAAATAATTTCAATTTGATTATTTTTTTTTTTTAACATATGTTTTTTTGTTTTGGCATGTGTTTAGCGAAACTTTAGTGTCGAAGTTTCCAGCAAATTTTACCACAAGAGCGTCTGATAAGGAATTAATGTTACAAAAACGTTTTATTTATTTTATTTCTAACCATATACTTTATAATTTTATGTAAATATGCAGCGACGGTTCTAACGGCGTCGCACATGGCGGGCGCCAGGGGCCGAATCGGCAAAAGAATGAAACTCAAAATTTTCAAAAAATTGTGACTTCTATCCTGTTCACGTAAATTTTGTGTAATATACCAATTGATAAATGTAGAGGTGAATCCTACAACAATGCTGCAAATATGTCCCTTAAATATTAGGGTCTGCAAGCGCGTAAAAAGGAACATAGTCCAATAGCGCTTTACTTACTATATGTGACGCATTCTTTAAATCTGATAGAAAATTATTCAGCTAAAAGTTGTAATTCTATCTTATTTTTAATTATTTTTTTACAACGTTTGTATTAAGTCACTTTCTTGTATGTTTGTATACCCGAGAAATTTTGTAATCAAATTTTAGACAATTTCCCGACACGATACAGCTCTGAAACTTTAAATATAGCTCTGAACCCGATTACAATGCAATATTATACAACTTTAATCATGATTTGAAAAGTTTCTCGTCTGTTTTTCAGCGAAATTTTGCAATCAAATTTTAGACCTCTTTTCGACAAGCTACCCCGATCAACCATTCTTTATACTTACGTGAAGATTCTTTATTAAAATCACGAGTATTTGCCTTTACCGATTGTTAGCAATCGATGCGGATTTTAAAGTTGTCCAGTCACAAATAAGTATCGATTGGTATCATATTTTCCGAAATATTCAAAAAAAATTTTATTTTTTTTTTTTTTATTATTATTTTTGTTTATTTATTTATTTTTTATTTTTTATTATACATTTTTTTTCATATATTTTTATAGGTAATATTTATTTAAATTACATTTTTAATACAATTTATTTTTGCACCGCTATCGGGGTTTGAACCTGCGTCCCTTACGTTCATGTGTTAGTATCTTAGCCATTCAGCTACATCCTATGATAATTTTTGCCAATCAAAAGTAAAATTTAAATTACTATTGATTTTTTTTAAATATTTATCGACTTTTATTACAAAATTTAATTTTTATATGAAGAAAAATATTAAAGAACTGCATCGAATTTTAGTGTTATAAAATTTAAAAGTTAAGTAAATATATTCCGATATAAAAAATCATATCGTTCAGCAGTTCAAATTCTTCAAAAAATGGTGAATATCCATAAAGATATTTCTTTTAAATTATTTTAAAGAAAATTAGAAAAATATTTTTATCGATTCATAAAGTTTTTCGACGTTTTCTGGTTATATCGAAATTTAACTAAAGTTTTATTGCAATCTTTTAAAGGCGATGCAATAAATATAAAGATTTTTTTTAAAGAAAGTTTCAACGAAATATGATAAATATTTTAAAAGTTAATTAACGTTTGTTAAATAATTTTAAATATTATTATAGAAGTGTAAAACATATTCTATATATCGATTTTTCTGCCCAATTTGGTGCAAGACTTTTAAATATTCTTCAAGAAATATAAAGAATGGTTGATCGGGACAGCTCTGAAATGTTTAATATAGCTCTGAACCGGATGACAATGCAATATTTTGGTTTTGGTGATTCTTGTCTGTTTGTCTGTTCGCGAAATAATGCAATAATATTTTAGACAATTTTCCGACAAGATACAGCTCTGAAATATTTAATATAGCCCTGAATCCGATGACAATGCAATATTCTACCACTTTAATCATGATTCTTATTTTAACGTATAACACTTATTTTGTTGTATTTGTTTCAGAAATAATTTTGATAATCAAATTTTGTAAGAATAATTCTGCTTTATTTCAGCTATAAATTTATTTTATTATTAATCACCGATCAAAAACTAAAAAGTAGAAAATAAAAATTAAATCATAAAAAAAAAAAACATTTTATAAAAACAACGTTTTTCTTGCGCACTAAAAAGTATAAAATAATTTTTCTATGAGCCTGGCAGAATTTCTGAATAAATTGTTCGTTCACATTTTGGTAACAGACTTTATAACAGTTTCTAATTCCTATAAAACGGAAAACGTTGGGCGCATATACAAAAACATTAAGACTTATCTCTCATACCCAAATTTCTATAAAAGGAAATCTAGTTAATAATTGTACCAATTCAATGGACTTTAAATGCATATTCTATTTCATCGTCGTTCAGAATTAATTCACATACTTATATGAGTCATATGCATTTGTTGTAATAGTAGTTCATTAATATGAAGTCATAATATAAAATTATAAATGAACAAACATTTATAATAATAGTGCTTCACCCTTAAAAAAATTTAAAAATTTCAAATTCTGAATTTCAAATTCCTAATGTATTTTGTTAGTGTAATTTAATGTCAAAAAAAAGTTTTCGGGTGAACACTTTTTTTCACTTTTTTTCATAAATTTCAAATATTAATTATTAAATTTCAAATATTAATTATGAACAAAAAATTATTGTACAAGAAAAATCTCAGGAAATTTGCGGAATTTTTTTCATCTGGCATGTTTTTTTTTTTGATTTGATAATTAGAATGACAGAACTTGAATTTCAAATTTTTTTTTGTTGTTGTGAATTTCAAATACACGCTCTGAGGCGCGTATTTAAAATTCACAACAACAAAAAAAAATTTGAAATTTTACACTAACAAAATAAATACATTAGGAATTTGAAATTCAGAATTTGTAATTTTTAAATTTTTTTAAGGGTGAAGCACTAATATAAAAATTTATTATAATATAAAAAATAATGCGCCCAACGTTTTTCTTTTCATAAGAATTACAAACTGTTATAAAGTCTGTTACCAAAATGTGAACAATTTATTGGAAAATTCTGCCAGGCTCATAGGAAAATTATTTTATACCATAGATTAAGAATACAGAAAGATGGGAAGCTTCATACAACATTTTTTCAGCCTTTTTTGGTATTTTTATGTGAATGTGTTAGTAAAACTAAATAAAATTCTTTTCATATATTGATAATTATCACGTATTTTATTTTGTTTTACTAACACATTCACATGAAAATACCAAAAATAATGTCGTATGAAGCTGACCATCTTTCTGTATTCTTATAACTTCGCTACACTTCAGGTTACCAACCATGAATTTCTTGGTTTGAAAATAGGTTGGCGAATGGGGTGACACACTTATAAAATACGGTTTGGTTTGACGTTTAAAAAAAAAAAATTTGTTTGTAAAATTTTTCATTATAAAAATATTTTGAATAATTTTATCATTTTGTGAATTTAGATTTTGTGAATCTAAATCTCCATCTCCATTATAATTAATTAATTTTAAAAAACTTTTTGAAAATAATAGCCAATTTTTTTTTTTTAAATATTTTGATTGTTTTCTTTTTTGACAACCGACAATTTATTATTATTTTTTTAATATTGAAGCATTTTAAAGTATGATTTTTTCTGAAAATTTTCTGCAAATTGACAGGTTATACCTTTTTTTTTTTAAATGCAATAAAACTATGTAGTAAAATTTCTAGGTTTGTGTCGAACCTACTTTCAAACCAAGAAAAAAAAAAATGTATATGGCAAACCAAGTACCAAACACAGAACGAACCTATTTTTTTCTGCAAAACATGGAATTCAGTGTTTGTAACCTGAAGTGTAGCGAAGCTATTAATCTATGTTTATACTTTTATTGCGCAAGCAAATCGTTGTTTTTATAAAATGTTTTTTTATGATTTACTTGGGGTTTAGACTGGATGGTTTCGAAGTAAAACTAAAATTATTTTTGAATGTGTGCGTAAAATTTGTGTAAAAGAAAATAATTTTCGTTTTAATCCGGATGAAAAAACTTGGTTAAATATCCCGCTTGACAAATTATATGAATCACAAAAAATGAAACAGAAAATATCTAAAATGAACCTTTTTTTTGACACGAAATTCACATAAACATATATAGCAACCTGACAAAAACGCGTTTTTTGCAATAATTGGATTTTTATTCTTGAAAGTGGTAGAAAGTGGTATTAGAAATTATGTTTGTTCAACAAGTTTGCCGCCATTTTGGTTTTTTTAGGTTTTACCGTTACTTTTTGGTTACTTTGAAATTAAGCATTTTTGAGTATGAAAACGTCGAAATAGCCTTTCATGATGTTCTAGACTTTGATTCAGGAGGAGTTTACCTTCATTTTTTTAGAAAGTTTTAGTTCCTGAAAATATTGTATAGATGGCGTTTTAACCAATTTTGTGTATTAAACTAAAATTACTCCACCTTTTGGGCAACATTTGTACCAAAAACCAAAAAAAGACCGTTTCAAGTCCTTTCCAACAAAAAAAAATTTTTAAGAATCGAATAATAAATAAAAGAGGTATGCCAAATTAAAAAAATTACGAAAAAAAGAATGTACGTTATTATTCAAAAACTCAATTTTAAAGAACGAATCCATAACAAAAATGACTGAAAAACCAAAATTTATGAGGACATGTTTTTAGGAAATGCATGTTGGAACGTTAATGAACGGATAAAACGTTCGAATAATTTAAAACAATTATCTACTACTAAAAAACGTAAAAGCGACTCAAAACAACTCGTGAGTGAGATTTTGAATGATTCGGAGACAGAGCTGGACTGGCCTAACAAGCTAGAAGGAGTTTCCTGGTGGGCGGTACTAAAATCTGTTGTCTAAAATTATAATGTTTTCTTTTAATTTTTTTTTTAAGCGTGAGAAAATTTTTACAAAGAAAATTTGAATTTCCCGGTCCTAAATTCATTCCCATTCCAGCCCTGTTCGCAGATACTCGATTTTATAGAACTTGCTATATGCCTTTCAGAAATTATTGTAAAATCAGATAGGATTAAATACTGAAAAAACAAATTACAATAGCAAAAAGTTTAGGTTATAAGTTTGGAAAAGAAAATTGGAAAGAAAATGAAATTGATGTGGAAGAAATATTAAAAAAAAGAATTTCAAAGCTTATATGACAATGTCTATGAAAGTGAAATGAAATGGGAGTCTGTTTAAAACAGTTGTCGAAAAAATATACCGTAAAATCAACACTAAAACTGAGCAAAAATCGAACCAAAAAACTTCAAAACTGGTTTTATATAAAATGCCGCCAACCCGAAAGTACTGGACGGATTTCACCTGCGAAAGCGGCTTTGGAAAGGTATAAATATGGTCTTTTTGACTGCGAAGTTTGAAAAATATCGTACGTAAGATCATGGAATACAACTTTTTTGAAAATGGCGAAAAATGGTCATTTTTTTGTATGGGGAAATTCTAAGAAGTGAATTATCTTCTAAAACATTAAAAAATTTCAACCTGCGAAAGCGGCTTTTTAAAGTGGCCTGGAAGACGTTTCGAAAATGGTATAGAGTGACCAAATCGGTTGAAAATTGAGGAAGTACATTCAAATGAAAAAACCCATTTTTTGTTTTTTCAGTGTTTTTAGGGTTTCTCTATAGGTTAAACTGGCAACACCGAGTTGCCAGCACCTGGAAAGAAAGCCCGCACGAATACCTACTTAAAATGATATCTGAAAATATTCTTGTAAATTTAACAACAGAGAGATGATAGTTTGAAGTTTCAAAATTTTCCAAGCCTTCTGCCACAAGAATCGTCATATCTCCCAAAAAAATTTTTTTTTTATAAAATCTGAAATGCAAAAACTTAGGTCAAATATCAGCCTATAAAATAAATGTAAAATGAAAGTCTAACGATTAACTTGAAAAAATGAAAAAAATGTCAGGTTGCTAAACATATATAATTATTATTCATCATTTGGTCAAAAAGCTACAAAACAAAAAGAAAATTTCTCGAAATCGAATGATGAAATAAGGAAAAGGGCAAAGTAAAAAAATAAATGAATAATGTGCCAGCGAACAATCCAGAAAAATTTATCAGATGTTGCTTCAAAAATGTGATATCCCATAAAGCAGCTTGTGCTTTTTCGTGGTACGGTAGACATAGATACATTGGAGTTGAATCATATACGGCGCAAAATCACCAAGGTGGTAAATTCCAGTTGGAATCGATTAAATCATAGAATATAATAGTTTTTTATAAATAATGCGTCATAAGTAATCCAAACCAACTTGCTTAATCGCCACATCAAAATATTTTTTTTTAATTTATTGATTAAATATATTTTTTTTCACAAATTACCCTCAAAACGTCATTCCGGGAACGTGTCCCAAGTCAACATTCACTGACAACATCAATTAAAATACGTATTAAAAAATAATTTTAATGCTCTGAAAGTACTTTTTAACTCAGTTAATATTATAATGAAATGATATTCATAATAAGTCTTTTAGTATTTACAATATTATATTTTCCGAAAATTTAACTCAAAGTCTGGCACAAGTTTTCGCGTCATTCCGGGAACGCCTTCATTTTTTTAAAATATCTTATTTCAGAAAAGTGCTAAAGATAGCGCCACTCGGTAATTCTTTAGAGCACCTAAGGGGAAATAAATGCCTGATTTGTTTTTTATTAAAATGTGAGAACTGTAAGAGGTAAGTGCGTTTTTGTATCGAATTTTTGTAGCGTACCATAATTCACCGTCATTCCGGGAACGCCAATAATTCTAAGAAAAAAAAAAGTAAATGACTTTAAATATATTAATTCTCAAACATTATTAGGACCTTTTGCAATATTAATCTTAATAACGGATGTTTTTGAGGTTATTCTATGTTTTTTATGCAATTCTATACGAAAACGTCATTCCGGGAACGCGTCATGTCCGGGAACGCTTATATATAAATATTGTTTAATTCATGTAATAATCCATTTTCAGCTCTGCCTGCTCAGATATTACTTAAAGATAATATAATTAATAAATAGGACTAGTTTTGGAAGTGAAAATATTGAAAGTTTTTTCTTTCAATTTATTAATTCTTATTTTACTTTAGATTTGTCGATAAAAAAAATACCCGGATTTTAGAACAGTATATGCTTTTATAGTCTTCAAAAAGTGGTTTCAATACGCCAAGGATAGGTTTAAAAACAATAATTCCAATTAAAAAATAATAAATATTTTCTACCTTTAAATTTTATATTTAAATTTGTTTTTATGTATAAAACTATGTTTCATATATTATTGCAATAAAAGTTAATTTGTTTTTTGATTTTATTATTAATTTTTGAATGTTTAATTTAAATTAATATTATTAATTTTTTAGTAAATTATTAAAATCAAAAATATAAAATAAAGAAAATATAAAATGAAGAATATATTTAAAAAAAATTCAAACAAATGCTTTTTATTTCAATTTTTTAAACGTTCAAAAACTTGGTTCATTTTTAATTCTTTTTTACAAGGCCTTATTAGTACGAGAAATTGGTTCATTTTTGATATATTTTTTTATGAGCCTTTTTTAGGCTGACAAATTAGTTCTTTTTTGATTCATTTTTGAAAATCTATTTTATTTCGATAAAACGCTATATTTTTAATTCATTTTAAATGAACAATTAACGAATTACCAACACATACACAAGTCTTCGCAATTTATTCTAATTATCATATGGAAATGGAATCATTTTCGTTTTTTTTTTATTTCTGAAAAACGAAAATGAAGTTTTCTTTGAAACATTTCCTCGTTTTCGTAACATTTACGTATCATTATGTCAAGCGGGATTTGATTAATTTCTGTCACAAAAAAATAAATAAAAAGTCAAAAAATGTACACAAAAAAAAAAAAATTGATTTTTGCTTGAATTTTAAAATATGTTACGTTTCCATTACTGCGTTTCCATGCAGAGTTGAAAAAGAGTTGAGTTGTCGTTGTGTCGAAAATTCGTTAAACCCAATTTGAACTCAACGAAAACAATTGGGTTGAGTTGAGATAAATAGTGTTGTTTACTTCATTTGTTTGCAAAAATATTGGTCTTTTTTTTGGATAATATTCATTTTTCCTTATTAATATTTAATTTTAATATCCAGAATTAGAACTTGTAAATTTGAAAACTGAATATCTATCTCTCTACTATTTACTTTTTTATTAAAAAAAAAACAAACATATTTCACTACATTATTATATTTCTGTCATTTCAACTCAACTCGATTTATTATGCATGGAAACGACCTGGGTTGAAAATTGAAAAAAAATTGAACTCAACGACAACTCAACTCTGTTTCAACACTGCATGGAAACCATTGTACACCTATTTCATAAAGTATAAAGTATCTGCCATAGAAAATTT
This sequence comes from Hybos culiciformis, assembly GCA_964007475.1. NCBI lineage: Eukaryota > Metazoa > Arthropoda > Insecta > Diptera > Hybotidae > Hybos > Hybos culiciformis. The sequence continues at coordinate 31,494,760 of OZ023274.1, read as the reverse complement.
ATTTCGTCCCGTCAAAAAATCTATGTTTTTTTTTACTCAAAATCTATCATTGTGTTGAATAAAAATGATCAGGGATGAGATGGTTGCTTTTTTAAAAATTACGAAATAAAACAAGACTTTTAATTTTATAAACTCATCACAGACAACATTTTATTTCTATTTTTTCTAATTTTTACATTTTTATTAAAAAAATTTAAAATGAAATATATGCGCACACGTATGAAAAAATGAATTAAAAAAAAAATGAATTAAAAAAAAAAAAAAAATTTTATTGAAATTTTCACAACATTTGAAATTACATTCAACGTTTGTAAGAAGGGAAGCTAATTTACTTACTAAATTATTTTCTGTTACATGTAAATCGAAATTTTCAGCAAACTTATCCTGTAATATTTTAATATAATTAAGAACGTTTTTAGGAGGAACTGTTAATTTACATTTTTCAAACTGTTTAAAATTCATCAAATTGAGAACTAAAAAATTGGTAAAAGTTAATTTAAATTATTATTTTAATTTCTCACATTTAAATCACTAGCGGTTGAAATTGAAATTAGCTTTAAGCTTTAAAAAAAATTCTCACATCCTTAAAATCGAAAAATTAAAGCAAAACAAAAATCATATGATTTTTATTTATTAGTATTGAGTATTTAAGGGAAACTATGACGCGCTTAAGGCCAAATAAATGTAAACAATGCATTTATTTCATAAAAGAACCAGGTGACTATGATAATTTTTTGCCTTTACAAAAAATTAAAAAAATTGTAAAATATAAGTAATTTTACGGTTTTCAAAAATTTTAAAAATATGAAAATAGTTTTAAGTCGAAAATAAAACGAAATGAACTCACTTTGTTCTTAAAAAAGTACTTAATTTTGGATTTTAAAAAAACCTGCGAAAAAAAATTAAGTAAAAGGAATCAGAAAGGCACCTTGTAAGAGGGAGGTGAATTTTTTTTTTTTTTTTGGTTAAAAATTTTCGTTATTCCTTGTTACTCTACTATAGAAATATGTTTACTCTGATGGAAACGCAATACGATCGGTTTGAAACAGAGTTGAGTTTTCGTCGAGTTGAAAAATTTCATATTAAAAATCAACTCAACGAAAACTCAACTCTGTTGCAACCCGATCATAGAAACGTAGTAATAGACAGTGTTAGGTCTATGTCAGTAGAAAAATTATATATTTTTGAACGAATGACAAATTTGATTTGTATGAAAACGCAGTGCCGTAACTAGGCAAGTGCAACAGGTGCACTCGCACAGGGCCCAGGATCTGGGGGGCCTTGGAAATGGTAAACGAAAAAAAATTAATCGATAATAAAAAATTTTATAAATAAAAAAATTCGGATCTCGGGGATAATTAGGCTTGCCAGGTGTACGTTATTTAAACGTACCGTACGTTATTTTGGCTTAAAAAATTAGAATGTACGTTATATCCGAAATTTGTAAAAACGTACCCAAAGGTACGTTTTTTACTGATTAATTTTGAAGTCGAAACAAATGTTTTAAAAATTGTTGTAATTTAAGCCTAATGATGTAATAAATACGCGCAAAGCAAAACATGTATTACGAACACAGTTTTGTTTATACTGCTGGCTCGTTTATATTATGCTGCGTTTTTGTTTAAAGGGTAGAATTATCCATTTGATTATTTAAAGGGTGCTATCATGTTTAAACAAAAATTTTGTTTATTTATAAAATGCAATTCAAATAGAAGTATTATTTTTAGAATTTATTTTATAAGCTAAGTCAAAGGAAATTAAATATTTAAATTTTCAGATTTGTTATAATTTTTCCCTATTTAGCAATTTCCAGTTCAACTTTATGAAAGCAACTTTTGTGTATACAAGTATTGTTTTTGAAGTATTTATAAAGATTTTAAAACTAAATCGGCTTTTAATTTTATTTAAGATATAACATGATGGAAAAAGAAATTAATATTGAAAACAGCGAGTACAACACGGAAGATGAAAATCAAAATATTAGTGGAAAATCCAAAATAAAAAGACGACGTCGTGTTAATCATTTTAGCGATGAGTGGCCAAAGTCTTATCAATGGCTGGTCAGAGTAGCAGGAAAACCCAATGTTGCGAAATGCAATAACTGTTGCACAGAATTTAGCAACACATGAATACAATAAAACATATAGCTAACTTAAAAGCAGCATCAAGTACCAATAACCTAACTTCATTTTTTCCAGCCTCGTCGTCAACAATAACTTCATTAGAGAAAAAAATTAGCGCTGCAGAGGCTACCTTTGTATATCACAGTGTTCAGCATTCTCATAGCTTCAATTCATCAAATTGTACCAGTTCTTTATTGCATTCTTTGTTTCCAGATTCAAAAATAGCATCCAATTTCACTTGTGGTCGTACTAAATGTTCGAAAATTGTAACGAACGTATTAGCAAAAGAATCCCAAAATTATATTATTGCTAGTATAAAAAACAATAATCTTCCTTATACTATTGCTACAGACGCGTCTAACAAGGGTAATATAAAAATGTTTCCTCTAGTACTACGATATTTTTTGAAAGATGTTGGTGTCCAAACAAAAATTTTAAATTTTTTTGAGAGCTCAAGTGAAACATCACAGCATATTGCTCGTTCTTTAATTAGTTATCTAAATAAAGCAAATTTAGATCCGAAAAGCATAATAAGCTATTGCGGGGATAATGCTAACGTCAATTTTGGTCGGCATCAAAGTGTTTTTACTGAGCTCAGAAAAGTAAATCCAGACATTATAGAAGTAGGATGTTTGTGCCATATGCTGTCAAACGCTGTTAAAAATGCTTCAAATTTACTTAAATTTGACTTAGAATGTATTATTGTTAAAATATATAATGAGTTCAGCTCTCATACCAAAAGGAAGCAGACACTAATGGAATTCTATGATTTTTGCGATATCGAATACACAGAAATGTTACGGCATGTTCCGACAAGGTGGTTATCTCTTGTGCCAGCTATCGATCGCCTTTACAAAAATTTTGAGCCCATAAAATCATATTTTAATTCGAAATCCTCACCACCAGCTTTAGTGATAGATTTTTTAAATAATGAATTATCAGAAGCGTATTTAGGTTTGCTATCAAATGTTGGGTCAGTTATTAAAAACGTAATATTAAAACTAGAAGGTGAAGGTCCTGTAGTAATAGAAGTATTTGACTTGCTTAAGAATTTAAGGAATTCGTTAAAAACGAAGCTACAGCAAAAATTTTATGGCACTATAGCACAACAGGCATTAGAAAAATGCAATAATGATACTGAAAAAAAATTATTTCTCAAAAGAGCTTCTGCATTTTTAGAACAAATGATTCAATACATTGAAAAAAGATTTGATTTCATTAATAATAAGTTCGAAGCTCTTAATGTTTTTAAATTGGTAGAAGTTCCTACTTTTGAAGCTTTTTTAAATGTACTGAAGTTATTTCCTATTAAAAATATTGACGTAGACGGTTTATTTGAAGAGTACATAATACTTAAACAAATTATACCAGATTTACAGAACTTAACATATGAAGAAAAATGGATAAAAATATTTAAAACATTTAATTCTCCAAATATGCTTATAATTATAGAATTTGTTTTTGCGTTACCTCATTCCAACGCGATAAGTGAACGTATGTTTAGCTTAATGTTTCATGCTTGGAGATCTGATAGAAGTCGTCTCCTCATAAAAAATATAGAAGCTGAAATCGTCGTGAAGCATAATTTTAAAATGAATTGCAAAGAGTTTTACAAATATGTCATTCAGAATGACGAATTATTAAAAAAAATTAAAGGGAATGAAAAATATAACTAATAATCAAATTATAATTAAGTGAAGTCCTTGTGATTTTTTTAAAGGCAGAATTTAAGTCCTTTTTAGGTGATAGAATTAATTGATTTTGTTAAAGGCAGAACTAAAGTCCTGGTTATTTATTTTTTAAATTATTATAGTAATAACCTAAATATTAATTAGTAAAATTGAAGTGATATAAGGCAGAATTATAGACCTTGTGAATCTTGTGATTTATTTTTAACATTATTTTATTTTTTTAAATATATTTTATTATATAACATATTACATGTATCATTTGTTGATAATTTATAAATAAAACAAAATATATAATATGTACCTATATTTTGATTTCTTTTTTATGGACTTCAATTTTTGTGGGTACGTTTTTTTAGAAATTTTTATCTGGCAAGCCTAGGGATAATTCACAATTATAGGTGATCCGAAAATTTTTCTAATGCAGGCAAATATTTAATTTTTTTTCTATTTCATAGATAATATTCATATTCAATTCCAAATTTTATACTATACCGCAATTGAAAATTTCTATATTCAATTGTCGCGAATATATTTATATTTATCATGAATGAAATGAAACGTATTGTGGTGTGTCCTTTCTACATTATGCCTTGTTCAGACAACGACTAAATCATGATTTGGTAATCGTGATTTGGTGTAGATAATCATACTTTGAAAGCCTGTGTGAACACGATTATGAACGAAAACAAAAAAAGTAAACAACACGAAAGCAAACAAAATAAAAACATAAATATTATTTGCTACTCAAATTTTTTTTGTTTTGTAAATAAAGAAAATATGTCAAAAATAAAAGTCAAAAATAACTAGGAATGAGTGGAAATGGGTAACATGGATGGTAAAAAACTATAAACTCATCCCTGAAATTTTTCATGATTTTCGATAATGATGATTTCCGATGACACTTTTTTTGTATGAGCAAATCATGAAAAAAAGAATGATAATCACAAAAAGTAAGATTATCATATAAAGGTTTCATTGTCTGAACAAGACATTACAAGGACTACGAGAAACAGATTTCGAACAATATTTGCAAGAAGAAAAAAATTGTTGCGGTGAAGGTTTAAGAAATACTATAAAGTGTAAAAATAAATTTTTTTAAGAAAGTGCATATTGCACTTGTAAGAAAAATGAATTGATTCCATATGAACTTTTTTACAAAAAAAAAAACAAATAAACAAAAGTAGTTCATATAGAATCAATAACATATAAAAAATGCCTAATTAGCAAATTTTTACCTTTATGTGTCATAAACGTATCAACAATTTTTATATGAAATTGTTTTTGGAATTTAATTACCGAAAAAGTATATAAACTTGGTAAATTCTAAATTTAGTTTCATATTCAAATTGTTGATTGTCAACAAAAAAGGTAAGAAAACCTTACATGACCGGAGTTGTCTAGTCATGGCTCAGTGATATGCACTGACCAAGATTGGATAACTCCCAATCTTTTTTTTCCTCTTTGTCTTTAGGTGCTGGAGCTCATCATCCGAAACTATGTGAAATTTATTTCACTAGCTTGGGATGATAGCACCAGCCAGGTTGGTATCAGAAGGGAGTAGTTTGACCACTCCTTCTGGTACAAAACCGCAAGCCTGCTTCTAGTGGAGGATTCTTGGATCTATCCAAGAATCCAAAGCTAGAACTAACCGATCGCCACCTGGATCTCCTGCTTCTGTGGAGAGTCTGAGGCCAGCGAAATGTGTTGGTCTAGACTCACCATGGAGGACGGAAATCCAGACCCTGACCAATGTGGTGATGTGCTCGGGTCATCCAATTCGATGCCAGATCTCAAGTCAGCTTACGAGTGTGATTTTAGATTTCACATGGAATCGGATGCACCGACGCACATAAGTAAACGTCTATGGCATTCTTTGGTTCTAACCCTAACGTGCGCGCTCCGGTTAGACAAAGACAAGCGAAAATGACCATAGATCACTACTTTGATCGGTTGAATTTTATTACCATTTTCAAATGTATACTATTTCTTCTTTCTACCGATCTAGCTAAATATTTTTGTCATGAAAACCTACAAAAAAAAAATTATTAATAACAAAAAAAATAAATTTTATTTGCAAATTTATTAAGTTTTTTTTACAATATAATAACATTTTTTATATACAATTCAAAAACTAAAGCTATATATCTAACTACATTATACATTTACATAAATTTTTTTTATGAAAAATAATAAATCAAAAAAGACCAAATCACTTAAGTCAATTTTCAAAAAAGACCAAATCACTTAAGTCATAAAAATAAAAAAATAAAAAGTAAGCCCATATAAAGTTTTTAATGTATTGATTTTTTTTCTTATCGTAGGATTTAGCAGAAAAGAAAATTCCTTAGCTAAGAAAATCTGTACTTACTGAACGTACTATAAATATTATACGACTATAAAAATAATACTATATAAAATTTTAGAAAGGAAATTCTAAAATGCAAAAGAAATCTTATTGTAAAATTTAAATTCTCCAAAGTTCCAATACGGTTTCCATTTTGCCGTAAAAAAATTAAAATTTGAAAACTAAGTTTAACCATATTATATAATTATAAATATTATATAATCTTTCAAAAAAAGAAATTTAAATTTTAAAAAAACCACGGGTTTTGATTTATTTTGAATAAATCCTAAATAATTTAAAAAAAAAAAAAAAACTTCAAAATAAATTTTGCTTACTCTAAATTCGAGATTCTAAGAAATTAAATTCAAAAATCTCGTAAGTTATCCCTTGTAGAATTCAACATATTTTTACAAAAAAAAAAAAAAAAAATAACAATTTTTTTTTAAACAGAAGAAATGAAATTTTGAAATAAAATTTATTTTTAATTTGATAAAAAACCAAAATGTTTTCATGACAAAAATAAAAAGATCGATCGGTCAAAACATAGAACTTAATACTAATTATTTTTATAAATTATTTTATTTTCATGATATTTTTATATTCAAATTGTTGATTGTCAACAAAAAAGACCTATTCAAATGTTAATCGTCTAAGAGATATTCAAATTGTTCATTGTCAACAAATAAAGACATGTTCCTAATATTGATCGTCTAAGAACGATATTCAAATTATTGATTATCAACAAAAAAGACAAATTGCATATTACAACGTAGAAAACTCCTGTCGAAATCAACACAATAAAACAAATTTTTTTTTATACATATATCTCATGCAGATTATGCAATAAACAAATTAATATTTGTTACAAAAATAATTATTATAAATGTCCGAGTATATATTTATATACATATATGCTATATCCTATTAAGGATCACCAAAAGAACAAAAATTTATATATATATGTTCAAAATTTTGTAAAAAAAGGAGCTATTGTAATTAATAGACAAAAATAAATTTTTATGTATCGAAATATACAAAAATTAAAATTTGAATTATCAACAATAAAAGTAATTTTAATAACAAATCAACTATGTAGGTCCAAATTGATTAATTATAGAAATTTTTTTAAATAAAAAAAAAATAATAAAAAATAAAATGTAATTTAAGATCTAATATTTTTTTTTAAAAGTAAATTAATTTTGTATTTTGTTTTTTTAATAAAATTTTAAGAAAAAAAAAATAATGCCTTTGATTAGATAAGGAAATTTATTTTTCAGGTCTTTTAAAATGATAGAAATGCTAGCGTGAAGTTCCGGCTATAGGTGGCAGAAGCCACGAGCCGAAGAATGACGTCGTAGTCATTTAGGCTAAATTTATTTATTTTTTTGAATTGGTTGGGGTTTTCAAAATATCCCTCTCTGTAAGTTGTCAGGTGGGAAAGATAGTAAATAGACGGAATTTACTATCACTTCCACCTTCCCACTCTTGATAATTTTTTTTCTCTTTTTTTTATCAAAGACATCCGAAACTTTGTTATGAACCCTCTGGTGTTCACTGCCAAGTACCCACCCATCGACGAGCTTAGACCAGGCCTATGAACCAGGATGTCAGGCAGTGGACTCGGCACCAGATTATATTCGGCTGGTAGAGCTATTTCATTAGCCTCTACCTTCGCCATATTTTATTATAAAATTTTAATAATAAAACTCTGGAGCATATTTATTTATGCAACTTCAGATTTTTAAACCTTCCCCCGTAAATTTTAATTGTAACTTTTGTTATTTTAAAATAATTAGACTTTTATTAAATATATTCATAACAAAATTTAGCTGAAACAATGGATTTACAAGTTGGATTTCCTGATAAACGTAAGAAAAAATTTCGAAAAATGGCAAATTATGGGGCAACAGATGAAGGAAGTAATATGACTCCAGAAAATTTGTCCAAAATGCAGATTTATAATGTTTTTGATACTCTATTATCTCAATTAAATTGGCGTTATGAGCAACTGAGAAGTATCTGCAAAAATTGTTGTTTGGTCCGTTTTTGGAATCAACCAGCGTTCTTTAACTAAAAAAAAGTCGGCTGCGGATTTAGCCATTAAGTATAGAAAAGATTTCAATTTGTACGAGTTCGCCTGAGAGATTCAAAGCTTCAAATACATAATATTAAAACTTCATGGCTTTGGCTTAATTAAGTCTTATCCAAACATTAATAGTGCTCTGCGTATATTTTTCACTCTTCCAGTTTCTACTATCGTGTGAAAGAAGTTTTAGCAAGCTAAAATTAATCAAGAATTATTTAAGATCCACTATAGCACAAGAAAGGCTATACAAAATACAATCTATTGAATATAATATTGTAAAAATATTAGTTATGACGATGTTATAAACGAATTCGCAGAAATGAAAGCCAGAAAAGTGCAATTCAAATAAAAACATTAATAAAAAAGAAAAAATAATAAATAAATCATTTTTTACATATTTCTTTTATTACATAAAACATATTTCTTTTATTACATTTTTGGGCCCTAACCTAATCCTAATTTTTATTTTGGGCGGAAGTGAGAGCGGAAGTGAGGGCGGAAGTGAGGGCGGAAGTGAGGGCGGAAGTGAGGACGGAAGTGAGGGCGGAAGTGAGGGCGGAAGTGAGGGCGGAAGTGAGGGCGGAAGTGAGGGCGGAAGTGAGGGCGGAAGTGAGGACGGAAGTGAGGGCGGAAGTAAGGGCGGAAGCGAGGGCGGAAGTGAGGGTGAAAGTGAGGGCAGAAGTGAGGGCGGAAGTGAGGGCGGAAGTGAGGGCGGAAGTAAGGGCGGAAGCGAGGGCGGAAGTGAGGGCGAAAGTGAGGGCAGAAGTGACGGCAGAAGTGAGGGCGGTAGTATTGGATTAATTTGAAATGAAAGCTCTATTTGAATTGATTGAAAAAGAGAATTACTTATATATACGCCAAGGAACTATGTTCCTATCGGGTGTCCTATGACGGTTATTATAAATATACTTCAGTTTTCGCGTATAATGATGCTGATAGGAATGTATAATGAGTGCATTGGTATATTAAATATGAAGATAAGTTAATTTTGAAGGTACTTTTAGATTCTTTATTGTGAATATCACCTTTAGATCTTTTAGTCACACTACTTAAATCTAAATTTTTATACATATTGTTTTACAGACTAAATCATATTATATTAAGATTTATAGGAATTTTTTAAAACTTTTTATACTTCTTTAGGCGCGTTGTGAGATTTTTGGTAGAGGGTAAAAATCTTGTTTCAATTCGAGTATCGATTCGAGTGTCTAAATCAGTTGAGATTTTTTCTCAGAAAAATAAGAAAAAAATACTCAAAATACGACTCGGATTTGAAAAATGTATACAAAAAAAAAGAGTGCCTTCATCAATTTTACAAAGTACAACTTGAGCTTTTATATTATTTAGGAAAATAAATCAAAGTGATTTTTTGTTTTTTTTTAGAAAGGTAAACTCATATAGACAATATGGCTTAGTGATAGAACATCAGACTGTAAGTCTGATCTGAAGGTGCCTGGTTCGATTCCCAATGACACGATTTTTGTGAAATATTTTAATTTTTTTTTTCATTATAATTAGTTTTTTTGAGATATTTAAACAAAATGTTTTTATGAGCGACTAATTTATATTTTTTTTTTAATTTTCTATATATATATTCTATATACATATTCTATATACACATTCTATATACATATTCTATTTTTGAAACAAAACACAGAGCTAAGTAAAATTGTAGCAAATTTGGTGGCAAAGGTTATTTTTTGGTTCAAATATTTGCAAATTAGGCGCTCTTTGATTTTTTATTTTAATTTATATAAATGGAAAAAACTTTTAATTAATAAATAGTGTTTTATTATTTTAAAATACATATTGAAAAAGTAGCTAAAAGGAACTAGCTAATACCTTGTTCGCACTTCAATATTTTTCCGGATATTTCGATTTTTCCGGAAACTTTGTGGATATTATCATACAAAAAATTTTTCCGGATATTTTAATTTCCAGTTATTTTTCCACTTAGCTAGTTCCTTTAGCTACTTTTTGATAGATTTGGTACGGTTGGCATCGTTTATTTGTGTCAAAATGTCAAAAAAATTAAAACCAACAAAAAAAAGTGAAATTTAATTTTAAATTTATTTTTGAAAATTCATAATAATTTTTTTTTTTTTTAAGTAACCGAAAGTTGTTTGCTTTTTGTATTTATGTTTTTTCTAGAATTGTCAAATTTTTTCCACTTCTCAAGTGTGAACGGTAGTTTCAGAAAGTGGAAATTTCCACTTATTTATCCGGATAAATGTTGAAGTGCGAACAAGGTATAAGTGGAAAAAAGAACTGGAAATTAAAATATCCGGAAAAAATTTTTGTATGATAATATCCACAAAGTTTCCGGAAAAATCGTAATATCCGGAAAAATATTGAAGTGCGAACAAGGTATTAAACCTATTATTATGATAAAAAAATTAAAAAATTTAAAAAAAAAAATGTATTCCTTGGGAATCGAACCTGACACCTTCACTCTTATAGTCTGATGTTCTAGCCACTATATATGGCTTAGTAGTCCATATGATTTTGCCTTTCTAAAATATAATAAAAAAATTCTAATAAACCAATCACTTTTTTTTTTGTTCTTGTATGAGAATAAGACTACTCAAAATACAAAAATACTCAAAATATATTTGAAATACGATCGAGACTCGAATGTGAAAAAAACAAGAAAAAGAGTGGTTATTTATTAGAATTTTTTTATTATATTTTAGAAACCTAAAATCATATGGACAATATGGCTTAGTGGCTAGAACATCAGACTATAAGAGTGAAGGTGTCAAGGTCGATTCCCAAAGAATAATTTTTTTTTTTTTTTTTTTTAACATAATAATAGGTTTAAGAAACAACAAATTTTTTATTGGAAGGATATGTAATTTTTTTGCTTGTAATGTTGTAATATTGGGCCCTATATATACGTATATTTGAAATTAAAAAAGTCTGAAAGTGCCAGGCAGCAGCAAAGTACGATAATTATGATCTAGTCAATTTCAGCATTATTTTTTCATAGGGAATATTAGTAAATCGGCAGTAGTTGAATATTTTTGGGTAAAGTTCCTGAATAATAAGTTCACCTAATTAAAAAAACACACGAAGCAGTCATAGGAACTGCCGAAAGAAGTTAATACTTAAAAGCTTTAAACTATGAAATAACAGTGGCTACAAATGATGGGCTGCTCAGTACAAAATGTAAATTAAAATCCATCAGTCCAAAACCAGTCAATTGTTTGTAGCCATTGTTATTTCATAGTTTAAAGCTTTAAGTATAAACTTCTTTCGGCAGTTCCTATGACTGCTTCGTGTGTTTTTTTTTTTTTTGATAATTTAGTAAGTTTATAGAAATCATTTTTAAACTAAATTGTTTTTGTTTAAGGGTTTTCATTAAATTCATTAATTTCATTAAAGGGTGGGGGCCCAATTTTGTTTCACCGCCAGGGGCCCCGACACCGTTAAAACCGCCTCTGTAAATATGTAGGTTTTATTTTATATTAACATTTTACTACAGTCTGCTACATTTGGCTATAGTCGGCTAAAAAATTTACTTAATTTTTGTATTTACATAGGTACATACATTTTTTTACAATACCTCGCTAAAGAAGTTAAATTTCAAAAATATTTCACTTGCGATAATTAATATCTTGTCGTTTTATACAAAGTTTATATAGAGTTCAATATAATTATATTGAGCGCGTAATAAAAAATATTTTGGAAGACAACCTTAAAATGGCGCTGTGACATTTGTCCGCGGGACATTTGTCCGCGATTGAATTTTCTAACTTTAGCGGACAAATGTCATTTTGCAAAATGTCATTTGTCCGCGATTGATTTTTCGAATTTTTAGCGGACAAATGTCATTTTGCATAATGTCATTTGTCCGCGATTGAATTTTCAATTTTGGAGATACTGCAGATTACGTGAACCACTCAGAATCGTCTGAAGCTTGGAAAAGGGAAGAGGGGTAGAGTCCCCCCAAATTGTTCATACATTTTGTATATGCAATTTTTTTTTTTTTGCCCGATTTGCCCCTTAAAGAGAGGGGGGTGGGGGGGCGGCGGGTGGACTGGTGGTTGGTCAGTGGGATTTGCGGCGTCAGGAATATGCTAAAAATTCGTAATATTTTTGGCAATACAAAAGAAGAGTGTTTAAAACCCATTTGATAGGCGGGACCCCTGTTCAATTTTTTTTTTACAGTGACGGCAAAAAAAAAGCGTGCAGTCGAAAAAAAAAAGATTGAATTAAAAAAAAATTAAGAAGAGATTCATTCTAATTCAGAAACGGGACCTTTTCCCCCAAGAACTGTTTTTGGTTTTGGGGTTTCAGTCGATTCTGAGTGGTTCCCGTCATCTGCAGTATCGTCGCCGAGAATAGAATTCAAAGATAGTATGAAGATATTACTGTCGGCCACAAGGAAAAAAAACTTTTGTACCCCGGCTGATAATTGGTCCAGCTCATTATAAACGATATTTAAGCTGTTTTATAGGTTCCTAAATGTAAAAACAGTCAAATTTAGTTGTTTTTGTTTTTAAATAAAATTTTGCATCGAATTCTATTCTCAGCCGGGGTGGCTGACAATTAAATTTACCCAAAATTTTGGAATGTAATCTCGACCATGTGAAAATTTTGAGTAAAATAAAAAAAAAATTTACCAATTTTTTTGATTTATGCAGATAATTATCTCCTTTAATAATTTAAACCACTATTAGTTTTTACAAAAATTTTGATTTTTAAGCTCGTTTATCTGAACACCTTTTTTCATAAAATTCTAATTTTTTGTACCGAACTGATCGCATCGACAGACTTGTTTGAAATTAATACTTTTTAATCAATTATTTTTACTGAGATATTTTTTTTTTTGCATATGAGTAGAGGAACAAACACTCTATTAAATTCAATTTTGGTTTTTTGGCGGAGATGTATACTTTTCCTAATACTCATGGACAAAGTTAAAGTGGCTGTTGTTTTTTCATAGTAAAAAAATACAAATAGAAACACGTTCTTGAACATGTTTCTACAAAATCATGTTAATTTTCAGAGATGAATCCGTTACTTTTGTATAATATTTTCGGCGCCGTGACATTTGTCCGCGGGACATTTGTCCGCGATGAAATTTGTATGGAAAACTTCGCGGACAAATGTCATTTTACAAAATGACATTTGTCCGCGAATGTAAAATGACATTTGTCCGCCGCGGACAAATGACATTTTGCAAAATGACATTTGTCCGCGATTGAATTTTCAAACTTTAGCGGACAAATGTCATTTTACAAAGTGTCATTTGTCCGCGATAATTTTTCAGATATTTAGCGGACAAATGTCATATTTTGCAGTCATTTTGATGTCCGCGATACAAAAACAAATCGCGGACAAATGTCCCGCGGACAATGTCCAACCCCCCATTTTTATGTCCGCGATACAAAAAAAAATCGCGGAGAAGTCCAACCCCCTTTTTATGCCTACGAGATGCTGTCAATGTTTTTTTTTTTTTTTTTAATAGGGGGCTTTTAATTTATGTTGGTATTGCCTTGACTCAACTTCATATATTTTAACTTTTTTGGGCGCGTCAGTTACTTTGACCTTATCTCCGGTATTATTTATCCGACAGAGCTAAACATGTTAGCATATGATTAACATCGTGTGAACGGTCGATTTTCCAAAGATGTTTATCTGCTTGCGAACATGTTAAAGGTGAAAACACAATTGGGGCGACAGCGTAACGACAGCGATAGCGACTGTCAAAAACCATATATTTGTATGAGAATGAAACAATTGAGGCGACTTTTTTATATGAAAAATCGCTGTCGCCGTCGTTGTCGCCCCAATTGTGTTTTCACCTTAAATTAGCTAATACCTAGTTTACATGGAGAGTTGAAACCGGGTTCAACTACATGTAAACGGTGGTAAAGTTAACCTGGGTTAACCTGACTCAACCCAAAAAATTCGCTCGGTTAAGTTAATTCTATCCATGTAAACGGTTAACCCGGTTAAAAATAAGAAACAGCTTTTTGTTTTGTTTCTTTTTTGCTTTTCGACCACATCATGTAAACACTTGACCTGTTTTCAACCACATTTCGACGGTTGGACTATCATGTAAACTAGGTATATGACCGCCGATTAATGTTAACGCCGAAGTGAAAAACGAGGTACATTCTGTTGCTTCTTTTAGAAAACTAAATTATGATGTCGCATTTTAAATAACAATTTTGCTACTTAAATATAGAGGTCCCAAGTTCGTCCTACTTCATAACAATAAATTTTTTTTCGTTTTTTTCAATCAAAAATCAAACAAAATTAGGTACAATCGTACAATATAAAATTTAGAACTTTTTTTTATTTTAAAAAAATTTTTTGCACGGAAAAATATTAAAAAGAATTGTGAAAATTTAAAAATATTTTTAGTGGCCGATAACAAAAGAAAAAAAATTGTTCCTATTTTTTCATTAATCAATAATTAAATTCTAATTTTTTTTTCAAAATTTTCTTGAAATGAAAATTTTGTAACTTCTTGCGTCAAAAAAATGGCTGCTATGTAAAGAAAAAAAAATTTTTTTTAATTATATTTTTTCGTACCTACGTTAAAAATTTTAAAGAAATCAAGACTCTTTTTCATCAGAATTTTTTTCAAATTTTTTTCATCCAGCTGTTTTAAAATCAAAAATATAAATACTAAGTATTTTCCAAAATTATTGAAAAATTTAAATTTTGACAGCAAAAAAAAAAAAAAAAAAAAAGGAAAAATGATTATCCAGGAACCAGTTCAGGTGAGAAGAAAAAATATTCTGAATTTTGATTTGGATTAAAAAAAATTTTTTTAAACAAAATGTTTTTTTATTTTCTTTTTAGGCTGCCATTTGGCATTGCTTAAATCACTACGATTATCAGGATGCTATTTTTTTGGCTGAAAGACTCTGTGCTGAAGGTGAGAATCAAAAAATATTGATTATCTGGACATAATTTTAATGTTAATTATATTACCTTGATACCTATCCATTGCATTGTAATCACAAAAAAAAAAAAAAGAAAAACAAAAGTGGAATGGGATGGTAGTTTTGATAGAATATTTTTTTTTTATATAACTACGTGGCTGGAAGCCTGTTTGTTATAATGATTTCGTTTTAATAAATTGAAATAGCACAACCTAGTATACCTACATATTATACCTAACCCTAAATTACTAAATAGTTAGATACACAAACCTAGGTCTAAAACAGTAACAGTGTTTGCTGTCTTAATTAATAAGCTAGGTAAAATGAAAATCCAATTCAAGTTATTGGTAAAGAAGTAAAGTTTGCGTACGTAACAAAACAAATAGATGATTAGTTCATTTTTGAAATATTTCAATTCAAAGAAGAAATTTAAAAATAAAAAATACATATACCAACTAGCAGGTTCAGATACCTAAATATCTACTTATATAATGCAATTATTTTTTTTAATTTTTTTTTTTTTTTCATTTAAATAATATAAAATAACTACATTTTGGAATTTAGATTTTTACAAAAACAAAAAAATTACCTAACCTACCACCTAGCACCTACACGATTTTGTTATTATTATCCTTTTCTCATATTTCTTAAATTATTTTAGATTTTAATTTCATTTATTTTAATTTAATTATTGAATAGCTGCTAACAGCTGCTCTACACATATTAAGAATCCTTGATTTTCTCTTTGCAACTTAACCGTTTTCTGGATATGTATGAAACTAAAAGCCGACAGAAATTTTTACTAACTTTCGAACTACATTAAAAAATTAATATAACTCAATTGGTTTTTACAATTTTCATATATGTAGTTAGCATAATTTTGTACGACTTATAAAGAATATTTTTTTATAATATTGGCTATTATTTAACTTTAAATTTGAATTTGTAATTAATAATACTTTTGGAGCGAATGGACTTTACCTCTTAATATGAACAAAGATAATGCATTATATAAACATTTAGTTCTTCGAATATATTTTGTGATTAATTATTAATTATTATTATGCCTGGGTTAAATTTTTATTTTTTTTTTCATTTTGATATGTTTTTTTTTTAATTAAATGAGGGAATAGAAATTAAATAAATTTCCAAAAAAAAAAATAAGAAATAGAATTGAAGTATGCTAAAGTTAGTTTTATCTGTACCAAAGCTTTTTTTTTTTTTTAATTTATACTCAATTTTTCATTCTTTTGTAGTTGAAACAGATGAAACCATATTTTTATTGGCTACATGTTATTATCGTTATAACCAAATTCATCAAGCTTATTGGTTATTAAAAACAAAATCACAACGTTCACCACAATGTAGATATTTATTAGCTAAATGTGCCTATCAGTTAAAAAAATTAATTGAAGCTGAATCGGCAATATCATCAATAGATTTTGGTGATATAAAAAATTTCGATGAAATTATTAAAGAATTTGGTGAAGTAGCATGTTTTGTATTACAATTAATAGCCAAAATATGTTCACAAACTGAACGTAAACAAATTGCAATTGAAGCTAACAAACATGCATTAAAACTAAATCCATTTTTATGGAATTCATTTGCTGAATTATGTAATTGGGGTGAAAAATGTGACCCAAATGCTATTTTTCAATTTTCTAGTACTGAAATATTCAATACATGCCAAGGTAATACTAATTCTAACTCAATGATATTAATTACCAGCGGTGGTACAACAAATATTGGTAATGTTAACTATTTAAATGCATTAACATTAGATACGTCTAATGGAACAGTGACTACAATGTATGGTAGTGGTGGTGGAGGAGGAGGAGGAGGTGGTGTTGGTGGTGGTGGAGGTGATTTATTAGTTAATAATAATAATAATAATAATAATAATAGCTTAAATTATGGTAATATACTTTCGACACCAATTGATAATAATTTACAAACACCAAATAATAATTATAACATTAATAACAATAATAATAATAATTCATCAGCAAATTATTATCGATTTGGTACAATGCATCCAATTGATGATACTCCAATCTTATATTCAGATAACTTTAATGATAGTTCACAGCAATTAATTGATTCTAATGGTACACCATTTCGTAAACAATTTAAATATTTATCAACAATTAGTCCAAGTGTTAGAAGTTTTGGTATATTACCAATAAGTCCAGGTGAAACACCGACTGCAGCCGGAATTATTGGTAATTTACAATCAAATTTCTCAACAACAACAATTACAAACACCTCATCAACAACTAATAATTCACCATCACCACAAACGTTAGCTGAATTTAATCAAGAACAAAAACCATTAGGTAATTTATTTTCTAATTTAGAGCTCTTAAATTTTTAAATCAGTTACAAAAAATTATTTTTTTTCTAAATTTTCAAATTTATTACTAAAACGAGTAAAAGTTTCTTCTAAGAATCAAATTCAATTAAAAACATGAATTTTTTGATATTCATTAAATAATTTTAATAAATTTACGTACAATTCCAACGTCTAACCTTTAGATTAATTCTTTGCAGTTTTTCTTCCTTTCATTCGATTTTCAAATTTTATTCGCTTGGTAGTTTACAAAAAATGGTTCATTTATAAATTTTGTTTATTTAGGTAACAAAAAATTAAAAGGAAATGTTGGTTCTATTCTTAATCGTAAAGAAGCATCTTTAGCAACATCAAAGCCAGCCGTATTTACGCAAACTGGAAACATAACGCCTAGGACACCTAATACAGGTTCAGGAAATGGACAAAATGTTCGACGCTCATCTCGATTATTTAGCAATAATAATTATTCAGTTAAGGAAAATAGTAGTAAAAGTCCAAATATAAATAAGTTTGTACATCCTGGCTCTCCAGCTCGCAAATCAACCAAATCAACACGTTTATCGAAATTATCATTAAATAGTCAAAGTGAACTAATCACTAACCAACAAGATGTCAAGCAAATAAAAACTGAAATAAAATCTGAACGAATCGAGACGGTCACATCCGCAACAACCCAAGACAATAAGGTTTTAATAAATAATAGTTTAAATAGTGCCCAAACAATGGCACACCATGTGTTGGCATTGAAAAAACAGAGTGCCGAAGGTCTTATGTCATTATTACGTGAATTCGGACAAAGCTATCAACATTTATCACAATTTAATTGTCTTGAAGCTATTGGTGCTTTTAAAAATCTAACAAATAAGCGTCATTCACAATCTAGTTGGGTGCAATCAATGATCGCACTGGCACTTCACGAATTGCAAAATTATGATGCTGCGGTTGAAGTTTTTAAGCAGATTCATGAAACAGAACCTTATCGTCTTCAATATATGGAAATTTATAGTACTGCATTGTGGCATTTACAACGTGAAGTAAGTTTATCTGCTTTAGCACAAGATTTAATGGCACAAGATCGGAACTCTCCAGTAACATGGTGTGTCGCTGGAAATTGTTTCTCATTACATAAAGAACATGAAACAGCTATTAAATTTTTCAAAAGAGCTGTCCAAGTTGATTCTGATTTTGTCTACAGCTACACCTTATTAGGTCACGAATTAGTCATCACAGAAGAATTAGAAAAGGCAATGAGCTATTTTCGCACAGCGATATTAAAAGATCCCCGTCATCATAATGCTTGGTTTGGTATTGGAACTATATATTCAAAACAAGAGCGTTACGAGTTAGCAGAACTACATTACCGACGTGCTTTAAGAATTAATCCAAAAAATTCCGTAATTATAGTACATATTGGTGCAATGCAATATTTTATGAATAAGTCTGAGCAAGCTTTGCAAACTTTAAGTCAAGCAACAGCTATCGATCCGAAAAACCCATTATGCAAATTTCATCGTGGTTCAATTTATTATAAATTGGGTAAACATCAAGAAGCGTTAAAAGAACTTGAAGAACTTAAACAAATTGTGCCAAAAGAATCTGTAGTATTTTATTTAATTGGAAAAATTCATAAAACTTTGGGTAATGTTGACAAAGCTTTAATGCATTTTAGCTGGGCAACTGACTTAGATCCAAAAGGTGCAAATAATCAATTAAAAGATGCATTTGATTCTATTAATCATACAAATCAGCGTAATGAACTTGATCACGACTTAGAGGTTGATCCGATTTCAGAACGAATGAGTGACGACTCTACTCAAGCTCAACATGAGCAAGACCGAACTTACGATAGTGACAGTTATTAAGGAAAAAATTATTCACAATATGAAATTACGGTTTAAAAAAATAAAAAATTAATAAAAGAATACATAGTAATTTATAGGCAATAATAGTTTTTTATGATTTCGAAAATTGTAAAAATGTATTTATATATGTATATATAGGCTCAGGCTTATATATATGTGTATATATATATGTATATATATATGTATATATATATATATAAAAATAAGCTTTTTTTATTTGAATTAAAAAGTCTGGAATAATGGATACGCCCTATATTTTTAACATTTATTTATTTATAAATAATGTAATTAAATTATTTGTCTTAAGAGAAAAAAGTTTGATATTGGACTGAATTTAATTCATTGAGAATAAGTTAGAATTAATTTAGGATTTATTTTATTTTCTGAAACAAAAGATAGGCATTTCAATTTTCAAATGAGGAAAAACTATTTCTTAATAAGTTAATAATAAAAAAGCTATGTTGAAATTTGAAATAAATGATTACATATACAGATAGTATTAAAAAAATAACATGTTACATTTAAAGATTTGACTGTAAAATACCACGACAGCATTGTAAAAATCTTTTAACCATGCAATGTATTTTTTTTCTCAAATCCATAGATATGACCAAGGCCAATCTGTTTAAACAGGCTAGAACATAGCTTTTATATTCGGATTCAAATTATATGTGTAGTATGAGAAACTATGAATTTTTTTTTAAATTCTTATAAATTTTTTTTATTAACAAATGACAATGGTAAATCATTCATTTCGTCCAATTTTTTTATTGTTTCAACATTACGGATGTAACAAACTTATTCGAAAATTTATGAAAGCACTTCCAAGCCTATATAAACAGATCAGCCTTAGATATGATTATTTATTTTTCAGGTAATAGAAATCATTAAGATTATGTGAATAATTTTAGAATCTGTTATTACTCCCAGATCGGTCAATGTATGCAAATCTATATTATATTAACTTCTCAATCATAAAATAAAAAATGTATGTATATAATGTGATTGAGCATAAAAGGAATTAAATAGAAGAAATAATTGGATTTATTTATTTTCTTTTCGTTATAATTTTTATTTATTCACATAATTGCAAAATCATTTTACATCTTTCGTATTAATATTTTCTCAAAATTTATAACTTGTTTCTACAGTGCTTACTAAACTGTCAGTTATCATTAAAGAATCTAAAGCCTTTTGAACTTTAACATCTTTTAATAATTCAATTGTAACAGAGTCATCTAATAAACTTTCAACAGTTGGATACAACATATTTGAATTTTTTTCAGCTATAGAAGGTTTATTTAAAATATTTAAAATTCTTTTTTGTAACTCAATTTCTGGATCAGGTGCACTATTAGCTATATTGTCTTCAGTTTCGCCTAATTCAACTTTAACTTGTAAAGCTCGACATTCTTGTAAGTAATTAATAATTCTATCATATTGTGAAACTGTTAATGGCATTTTATTTGCCAATAAATTTAATAAAGATTGCATTGAATCAAATCTTTCTGATTTAATTGGAGCGGCTACTGGTGGTAAATTATGATGTTGATAAGTTACCGGTATTTTAACTTCTTCCAGTATTTTAGTCCTAAAATCGTTTGTGAGCATATTAACAGCATCATCAACTGGCATATTACGATGTTCAAGTGGATCGCCATACAGAGTGTGCACCTAAAAATCCATGAATAAAAGAAAGATTAAAAATAACCAATACTTAAACTGTTGAGATTTTAAAATTATTACTGTTATGCTTTTATGCTCAACATTTTGTGAATTAACAAGCACTGCATACAAAACACCACGTGATGAAATATTAGCCAAAACTTTACCAATCGGTACATCAGATTTGGGAAAAATTAAATCAACCGTCAAATACAATCGTTTTAAACGTTGTTCAATGAATTCTGCATAATTTCTTAACAAAAAAAATAGGATAGTTATAAAATTAATAAGTAATAACTAATAAGTAATTAAAAATAAGAAAGCCAACTCTTACAAAGTAACTTCCTTATCGAGGACAACAATTTCACAGTCAAAATAATCCATTGGAACAGTTGAATGGTAATACTCTTGGAGAACTTGAAAATTATCACTGGGATCTCCTCCATGATGTTGTGATTGAAAATGAGCATTTTGTTGTTGTATCGGTTGTTGCTGTTGTTGATGTTGTTTATGTTGTTGATGTTGATTATCTTTCTTGCCAGCTGGCTTTAGGGCCGCATTTCTAACAGTTATTTTTTTACCATTGAACCTTAAACAAAAACACTTTTCAATGGTGGTGTTCAGCTCAATTTTGTATTAACGTTTTTTTGTATACATATTTTAGAAAAAAAAATGATGAAAAAAAATTTTTGTTTTAAATCGTTCTTTATGACGATTTTCAAAAACTCGATGAAAAAACAATTATTTTTTTTTAAAGCGTTTCGATTATCAAGGCTTCCATAATAATAATGTGTCTTTTTATTAAATTATGATGTGATAAAGTATCTGATTGTTTTACCTCTTCCTTTGTTGTCGGAAAAACGTGTAAGGGGTAAAAGAATCAGATACATGTCTAATATTGTAAAAAAGACAATGTTAACTAGAAAAAGGTTATTTTATGTACTTCTGTCAGAAAACTTCGTTAAAAATGCAAAAAAAAAAAAACAATGAAACTTGAGTGATTTCACAAATTAATAATGAAAAAAATTTCTAATGTGTTTAATGAAATTATTTAAAAAAAAAATAATTTCCTATTTTTTCTAGTGCGACTCAAAAATTGTTCGGTTAACTAAGTATGTCATCCACAAGTGCTCGTTCAGCACTTCTAGAATCATGAAATAAATTCACTATAGTTTAATATCAAAAAAAAACCTAGAAGAAAAAAAATCAAGGTAAGAAAGTCGATAGTTTAATCCTAAGTAAATATCTATCTAACTAACATTGAACCATTAAGAGCTTGTGATGCCCTATTTGCTTCATTTTCAGTTTCAAATTGTACAAAGCCAAATTTTTCTTTAACCATTGCTGCTATTGTTTTTCCATCTGGAAAACAAACAAAATTAATTTATATAAAAAATTTAACTACCTATAATTAGGTACTTTAATATATATGTAATTCGAAATTAATAAAAAAATTAATTTACATGGATTACAAATTGATAAAAGATCATCTTTAGTGCAAATCGGAACATTTCCAACAAAAATTCGGCTTTTTGTATAATTTGGATCTTTTAAAATTGCAGCTGAATCCATCATTTTTTTATAAATAATTTTCTTTTAATTTTGATTATTTTGAATTTAATTTTTCAAATTAAAAAAGATTATTTTATTTATATTCTTTTTTTATTTATTATTTTTTAATATGTTTATTTTGCAAACAAAGCAAGCAAATAAACCAAGAAATTAAAATCAAAATCAAAGTAAAAGCACGAGCACGAAACAAAATAAACAAAAAAAAATTAATCATTGAATTGGATCTGAATAGCGAAGCGAACTGAATTTGTCAGTGTAAAGGGTAAACACAATTGGGGCAATAATGACGGCGAAAACGACAACGACAGCGATATTACTGGCATGAACAAAATTACGGCGACGGTGACGAAATAATAAACAGGAAAAAAATAAACAAATAGAAAAAATAATGGTTGTCGTTATCGCCGGGGACAAAATAGAAACATTTCTAATTTGCCGCCAGGCGATAAAGTCGTTTGTCGCCAGTCGCCTCAATTGTGTTCATCCTCATACAAATATATGATTTCTATTTTTTTTTACAGTCGCTATTAATCGCGGACAAATGACATTTTGCAAAATGACATTTGTCCGCTAAAAATCTGAAAAATCAATCGCGGACAAATGACATTTTGCAAAATGACATTTGTCCGCTAAAAATTAAAAATTTCAATCGCGGACAAATGACATTTTGCAAAATGACATTTGTCCGCTTAAGTTAGAAAATTCAATCGCGGACAAATGTCATTTTGCAAAATGTCATTTGTCCGCTAATTTTGAGACATTTGTCCGCGGCGGACAAATGTCATTTTACAATCGCGGACAAATGACATTTTGCAAAATGACATTTGTCCGCGAAGTTTTCCATACAAATTTCATCGCGCACAAATGTCCCGCGGACATATGACACGGCGCCGCCACTTTTATGCAAATTATGGTTTCAATACGTTTTTATTTCTACCAGATTTTTAGCCATTTCCTGAAAAAAATGTATATGCAACTGGCCATTTTCAAATATTTATTTAGCCATCCACGAAAATACTACTTGGCAACACTGAATGTACTTAAAATTCTTTAGTTCTTGGTTTTGTTTGCACAGTTCGGTTTGTACAAAAGTTTGGGCAAAATCTATGTCTGTAGTCAGTATTAAAAATATTTCAATTTTTAATCATTCATTTCATTTTTCTTCTTTCTAAAAAAAAATCATACAATTTTGTAGTATTATTTTTTTAATAATTTATAATTTATAAAGTATAAACAATAAAAATGGTAAAATTTCAAATTAAAAAAAAAAAAAACAAATTTAAAACTTAAATTTGAGAATTGAAAATAAATTTTGAATAAAAGAAAATTATTTTCCTTGGAGGAAAATTTTTTTTTATTTGCCCTGCTAGCTTTTGTTCACCAGTTTCATCAGTTACAACCACATACAAATCTATTTTTTAAGACTGTATTGGTTTTTTCTTAGAAAATTGTGTATGTATTTTACTATTTACTATAACGCACTACGAAGTAGTTTATAATGACAAAAAAACTACTTCCTAAAAGAGACAGACAACAAAAAAAAAATTTTTTTATTCGGCTATCTCGTTTTTATTTCTACTTATCGGAAGTAGTTTAAAAGTAGTTTAAAAAGTACTTTTAAAAGTTTAAAATTACAGTACTACTGAATCACTCATAAAAAAAAATCAAACGTGGAAGATTGTTTTTTTATCACAACGCAATTAAATTAATTAAATTGCATTAAAAAGTGGAAAATTGTTTTTTTATCAGAAAGATTGCCACTGATAAAGTGTACGTGGATTTTAATTTAAACTTTAGAGCAGGAAAAAGAAGTTTAAATTCACTGAAGACTTTATATGGTAACAGCTTTTAGTAAATATGGAAAAAATTTAAGTAACAAATATAATTTTTTTTAGGTGCGTGTGGATCTTCAATAGATAACCTATCGTATAAAAATTAATTGAAAAAAAGCGTGATTAAAAAAAAAAAATAATAATAAAGAATTTGTTTAGGCATAATTATAATAATAATAAATAAGAATAAAACTTATGTTTTGAAATAAAAAATTTGAGTGCTTATCCGTGAAAGGATTTTAAACTTAAAATTTATTATAAAATAATTGTGGACATTTGGCCACTCTTATTTATAATAAATTTTTAGTTTAAAATTCTTTTACGGATAAACTACTTGTTTTATTTATTAACAGAAAGGTATGATATTATGAAGTAGTGAAGAAGTAGTGAAGAAGTAGTGGTTATGAAGTAATGAAGAAGTAGTGAAGAAGTAGTGAAGAAGTAGTGGTTATGAAGTAATGAAGAAGTAGTGAAGAAGTACTGAAGAAGTGGTGATTATGAAGTAATGAAGAAGTAGTGAAGAAGTAGTGAAGAAGTGGTGATTATGAAGTAGTGCAGAAGTAATGAAAAAGTTATGAATTGTCGATAAAATGAAGCATGTTCTGTTTCATATTAAAAGAGATAGTTGTTTGTATGTGGTAGTAAATGGGAGGAGAAACTACTGAACTTTTTCCCGAGCCCATTCATAAATCAGTAGAAAATTCACTATAAAAACAAATAAAGAATAAACGAGACTACGTGATTCAAAAGTATTTCTAAAGTACTTCCAAGCTAGCAGGGTGATAACCTCAATTTAATTGTTTTGAATCGTGTCCACTTCCATCCACTATGGCTGAGCTGAGTAGCTTTTTTTTCTTTTTGTTTTAACATTATAAATTTTAATTCAAATGTAATAAGTTTTTTTCAACCATAGTTTCTAAACGATAAAATTGGGTTGAAATTGGGTGCAGAACTGCTCAACCAATTTGTCTTTACTTATAAAGTGGAATTTTTTCTTTTTATAAAATGAAACCTGCTACGGAAATTAATTCTGCCTGTCTCAATTTGATCATCGATATCAGATTTATAAACTTAATTTAAACTATAATGTACCTTACCTACCTATGTAGTTACTTAGCTATAATTTAATATTTTCTTTATTTTTATTTTGTAGAAACCTTTAGTGTTACAAGGTCATGAGCGTTCAGTAACTCAAATTAAATATAATCGTGAGGGTGATTTATTATTTTCATGTTCAAAAGATCAAAAACCTAATGTATGGTGGTCTGTAAATGGTGAACGTCTCGGCACTTATAATGGTCATCAAGGTGCTGTTTGGTGTTGTGATTGCGATTGGACATCACAACATTTAATAACTGGTTCCGGTGATATGACAACTAAAATTTGGGATGTTGAACAAGGAAGTGTTATAGCATCTATTACAGCAAAATCATCAGTTCGTACATGTAATTTCAGTTATTCGGGTAATCAAGCCGCTTATACAACTGACAGCGCTATGCGACAAAATTGTGAATTATTTATTATTGATGTTCGAACAGTTGATTCCAGTATATCACATCAAGATCCAATTTTACGAATACCAATATTGCAATCAAAAGTTACATCAATGTTATGGGGTCCATTAGATGAAACAATCATAACAGGTAATTTTTCTTTTTTTTCAACTCTTGTTACAAATAATGAATATAATAATGACAACTCACAAATGAAAAAACCGTACGTAAGTTTTAAACAGTCAAATTAACTTTTGAGTGATTAAAATTTTCTAGAAAATAGTTTTTATTCTAAACTTGAAGTAAGAAGGGAGTTTTCTTACAGAGTCTTGCATTCAATGATGCTTTTCACATTCACAGTTATAATCTATCATTAGTTTTGTATAGAATTTAGATCTTTATCGTTATTTCAGACTCAAGTGGCTGTTATAAAACATTGAAAACAGAAAGAGAAACTGACGCTTGATTGCATATATAGATAACACCATACTCGATACATACTCAATTTTAATTTAGTACAAAATAATTATTTCTTTTAAGGTCATGAATCTGGTCAAATCACTCTATGGGATGTAAGAATTGGTAAAGAACTTAATTCAGTGAATGATCACACATCTGTTATTAATGATATGCAAATGAATAAAGATGGAACCCTTTTTGTAACAGCATCAAAAGATACAACTGCCAAATTATTTGATTCAGAAAGTTTATTATCATTGAAGACATACAAAACTGAACGTCCAGTTAATTCTGCATCAATAAGCCCAATATTGGATCATGTTGTTTTAGGAGGAGGTCAAGATGCCATGGACGTGACAACCACATCTGCGCGAGCAGAAAAATTCGATTCGCGTTTCTTCCATTTGATTTATGAAGAAGAATTTGCTCGTCTAAAAGGTCATTTCGGTCCAATTAATAGTTTAGTATTTCATCCAGATGGCAAAAGTTATGCATCTGGTGGTGAAGATGGTTTTGTTCGAGTTCAAACCTTTGATAGCTCTTATTATGAATGTTTATTTGAATAAAATTGAAAGAAAATACGTACAATTAACTTCATTTGTTGTAATGAAAATGTATTTTATTAATCAAGTGAAAAATAAATTTCTTCTATAAGACAAAATCAAAAATCATTTTTTTTTTTTTTGTAGGAATAGGATTAAGTATGACAAATTTATGAGGTGAGATACATTGGATTCGTTAATTTTTTTTTTAAACAAAATATCAAATAAAAAATTTAAATTTGTTTCGTGTAATTTCATTTTACGTATAAACTTACATTAACCCGTTCGGACTGGATGTTTTCGAAGATTAAAATGAAGTTTTTTTTAGATTGTGTGGCTTTATACCCAGTAGAGCTTTAGAGCAACAATCAAAAAAAATCCTCAATTCATACAAAAAAATTTTCATTTTAATATTCGAAAATCCAATGGCTTTTTTTGTTATATCGAATTTTCCAAAAGATCGCATGCGAGATGCGATAAGTGATTTAAAAACAAAGCCGGCTAACAGCTTAATTTATTTTCGGCATCCACACAACCAACCATGCTTATTTCATTTCAATTCAATCATAAATCATAATAAAAAAAAAACCGAACCGACAACAAAAAACTTTTAATACAAAAATTAATATTATTTGTGCACCTAATTATAGGATAAAAAAAATGGAAATGGAAATCGATATAGAGCCTCCTCAAACTGATCAGCAAATGAATTTTGTTTTAGAAAAAAGAAGAACTCATGTTGGATGCTGGAAAAACAAGTAAGTTTTGTTGTTGTTGTTATTTTAGCAATTCTGTCTGATTTCTGAAAGTTTTTCAACTTGTATCTATCTATGTATTGAATCAAATTCCAGTCCGGAGTGGGAATCGAACCCCCAACCAAACATGCAATAGATAATGACACAATAAACACTGCATCATGTTGGACCGACGTTGATGTTGTTCTCTACGGTCTATATTTTAATTTTTATTTGAATAGAAAAATAAAAATTTATGAGATCAAAGGAAAATTCAGAACCGCAATTAGTTCATTTAATTTTTTTTTTGCCATTTTAGGGAAGAATTTATCAAAGTATATAAATGGTTGTTCGATGAAAATTCTAATAATGAAACGAAACAATTGGCATGCAAGCAAATGAAAATATGGAAATTAAGAAGATTAAATTTGACTCCAGGCAAGTGAATGTTCTTATGTACCTACTCATATTATATGTACCTAGTATTTAAAATAATTTTCTGTAGTGGAGATAGCGATACCTAGATCCTTTCATCATTTTAATTTTTTTTTTTAACTTTAGCAACAGAAAATAGGGTATCTTTCTACCTACTTCTAATTTTATTTCAAATTTTCGTATTTATAATTTATTTAAATAGATGGCTGTGACAACTCAGATATTTACGCTAAATTCTAAATGTTACATGGTAGGTATCTCTATGTAAAATCTCTTTGCAGATTGTCTTTCCTGATGCTCAAACTCGAATCTGCCCTATGAATCTTACAAATCTTAAGATCCTCTTGAAACGCTCCTATAATCCATTTTTATTTCGGTATATAATACTTACACTGACTTCTCTATATAAAAGACGAAACATCAAATTTGTCTATGTATTAAGGTCAAATAAGCTTTTCATACAAAAATCAATTTCCTGTATGAAATTTTTATTTTTAAAAATCTTTTTTTTTATAAGAAAAAGAAGGACTTTCAATTTGACATGTAAGTATAAATTAATATTAATAATTTTTCTAATTTTTCAATAAAAAAAAATTGCCAAAAATATTACGGAATATGCTAGAAATTCGTTATATTTTTGGCAATACAAAAGAAAAGTGTTTAGGGGGGACTCCTGTTCAAATTTTTTTTTTTTACAGTGACGGCAAAAAAAAGCGTGCAGTCGAAAAAAAAAGATTGAATGAAAAAAAAATTAAGAAGAGATTCATTCCATAAACAAAATATATCTAGACTTGCATTGAAAGAAAAAAAATTCAGCCAAAAATTGAAAAAATATGAGTGGGATTTTTTGAACGTAAATTTTTTTGTAGTAAACTTTTGTAAAGGTGTAAATAGAAATGGTTTTAGCAAACAAAAACTTATTTTGGTGGTTGTTCAGGACTTTAGAATTTCGTTCTTTGATCGAAAAAATAAATCAAAATTCGGAAAGAATATTGTTCTCTTTGCAATAAAGATATAGAAAAGATACGTTTACTTTATTCGTTTTTATGTGAAATAAAATAAATTTATGTTATGACATCGCATTGGTGACAAATTTCCTGCTTTAGTCTACTGGGTTTTTTATTCGATGTCATATTTTTTGGATGGGTACTAACGGCATATCGTCGCCCCAAATTATTTTGACGTATATCCCGAAACTCGAGTTTTGGGAAATCGACTTTAAAGTTGGAATGTGAATAAAAAAAAGCTGGCCGAAAAACATATCTTTTTTTTTGGTAAAAGCTACAACCATAAACTACATTTTAATATAAAAAAAAGTCCTTTAGAGTTCCAATTCCGAGTAATATTCTCAGTAATATTTTCTTTTAATTATACTTTCTTCGTAATTTTAGTTTACTATGTACATACTTTTTGAAATTTTCTATGTACATACTTTTTGAAATTTTCTTATGTTTTTATTCTTTCTTGCAAATTAATTTAAATAAAAATTGATAATAATAATAATATTAGGTATTTTAAGTTTTTATTTATTGCTGCACGGAAACTCTTATACTCAATCCCTGAAATCAACAAAAAATAACAACAAATTTAAACAAAACAAATGTCAGAAAACATATGAGTGGGTCTTTTTGATTTCAAAATTTGCTTAAATAATAATCTCAAAATCCCATATGAAAAAAAGAGAAAAAAGATGATATTGCCAGTCTATATATATTTCGTCTATGATTCATTCTAATTCAGAACAGTACAAACAAAACCCTGTTGAAATTAATGCTCGGTATAATGAATGAAAAAAAAAATTAAGAAGAGATTCATTCTAATTCAGAACAGTACAAACAAAACCCTGTTGAAATTAATGCTCGGTATAAAAATAAGTCTTTCTAAGTGAAAATATGAATTTTTCACATTTACGCTTAACATTTTATTTTTATTGTTTTAGCTATTTTTCTATTTTTAATATATTTCTGATATTAGTTAAGATATTAGTTAAGTTAGTAATAATTTTGATTAATTTTTCAATTTGAATAAATATTTTATTTTCATTGTTTATATGTTGTTTTATTCATAATTGCTTATTTTGAAGGCTTTTAACTTTTTTATTATTATTTTGATACTTAGGTATGTCGAACTTTCACTATCGAGATAACAAAGCCGCCAATCTTCGCTGATGCTTTAAGTTAAATTAGTTTACCTTCGTACATTTTAAAAAATATTTAGATTCAAATATTTAAAAATATTTATATTCCTCATATTATAAAATTTCTAATTATTTAAATTTTTTTTTAAATGTAATAAGTTTTTTTCCTACAGTGTATATTTATTTTGGTCGAACCATTTGACAGATAAAAATTTGCGTAGTCTTTATATAGAGAAGTCAGTGATACTTATAAATAAGGTATACATATATAGTAATATGTAATTTTTTTTTTTTTAGCTTCCATTTTGAGTACATTACTTTTGGTTGAAATTCATTTAAAAGATTCGAACTTTCGAGAGAAAAACAATGTTCAAGACCATAATGAACTTCGAATTTCATATGCGAGCACGTTTACAAGATTTTTCAATTATATGTCATCAATAATGCAAACAAAAAATATGAAAACAATGTATGAAATAGCAAAAGAATTAGGCTTGGAATCATTTATTGTCGATTTAAGGCATATCTGTGCCCATGGCCAGAATCTACCCGAATTATCGATTCTGAGACGATCTTCGGAATATTGTTTGAAATGGTTAAAAGGTCATTATTGGGATCATGAAGTTAAGAATATGATAAATACAACCAGTAAAGATATTCGAATAAATAATGTTACAGCATTTGATGATAATGTTACTGATTTATTTCAATTATATGATATTACATTGGAAGCACAATATAACTACAATTGTCAAATAATTAATGACAGTAGAAAGAAATTACCTTTAAGTGCATTTAACTCGTTAAAGAAATATTCGAATGCTAAAGGAGAAAATAATTTAAAATTATTATCAAGACATTTAGTTAGAGATTTATCGAAATTGGTGAAACGTGAACCAGGTTTAAAAGATTTATCACAAATTTGTATTGAAGCTCTAATGAAAATGAATTTTTTTTTTAAAGCTGCTGGTATTTATCCTTTTAAACATAAATTTATCAAACGTTATGTATTCTCTTTAATTAAAATATTTTTAATTTGCTTTAAGCGATCCAAACAAAAACAGTTGAAGATGAATATAAACTAATCTGTTTAAATAATGATTTGTTCAGAACAATTGCAACATATGGATTTATTGATGAATTATTTTTTA
Source organism: Hybos culiciformis (assembly GCA_964007475.1). Lineage (NCBI taxonomy): Eukaryota > Metazoa > Arthropoda > Insecta > Diptera > Hybotidae > Hybos > Hybos culiciformis. The sequence goes on along the minus strand of OZ023274.1, from coordinate 31,463,379 downwards.
ATTTAATAGTTATGTGTGAAAATGAAAATGAAATCAATTTTAAACGAATGGGCTCAAATTACTGGGCATATAAAATTGTTGAAGGTTTTGTAGCATTTAAGAGATTGAAAATATTTTATAAAAATGAAAAAGAGAAGGTAAAAATATTTATTTAATAATATAATATGGAAATAAATGTGTTTTCTATATTAAATTTTTATATATAAACTTTTATTTAACTTCGATTCATCTCTATTGGGAAAAATCTTGTGATTAACTTTTGGACTACTTCCCAATCTTGCTGAAATATTGTCCACATCTTCGGTTCTCAAGACAATACAATATAGTAGTCTGCTGGGAATGTGCATAACCGTGTTATTTATCTACAAATTTAAAGTAATATGTAAATATTAACTACACAGGATCACCCGTAGCCTTTAAATATATATATTTTGCGAGAAATCGAGGTTCTGTCGCTAGCCGTAGAGTGCGCATTGCGAATGAGGGATTATGATCCTTTAACCGCATCAGAATGCATTAAGCAATTTTCGAGCTTATTCCTAACATGCAAAATTGAGTTTGATTTATATTGTAAAAGTTTTATTAAATATTTTTTTTGTTTTAGAACCCGAAATTTCGTATAAATGTTAATACGATTAATACAAATTTTGTTGCCAAGGATATTTTAGAAATTTATACAACAGAATTGAATGTAGATTGTGGAAAAACTTTGTTAATTGGTGATACACTCAAGAGGCCTTGGTTATTAGAATTTTCTCATCAGTACATTCAAGAAAGATTATCTAAAATTAGTGTTTATACTGCTAATGTTGTTAAAAGGTATAATTCCCATAAAATAAATATTTTTTTTATTTTATTCTAAATATTAAATTTTTTTTATTGGCTAAATCTAAAGACTATTTATTTTACAGTTGTTTACAACTAATGAATCCACCACTGTCCAATGATACACTGATTTCTTTGACGAAAATTATTGAAATTTATAATTCTAATACTGATGATGGTAATGATTCGAGCTCGTTTCTGGACAATTCTGAATCAAATATTAATAAAATATATGATATTAGTTCAGAAATGATGAAAAACATTAATAATTCAGTAAAATCTAGCGAACAAAACAAAAGTATCTCAGTAATTGAAAAGCATAAAATCTGGAAAAAAATATCAGGTAAATACAAGCACAAAAAAATAATTTAGATAAGAATTTAGTTAAAATTTTTTTTTTATGTATTTAAATCTCTTGTTTTGGAAACTTTGATAATATGTATTTTATTATTTTTTAGATAACCAAGATTGGAATTCATGTCCTTTGGGACGTCTAATATGGGAATAATATGCTGAAGGAAAAATTATAACTCATAAAATTGATTAGATTATCTTTCTTTTTTTTGTTAAAATGTTTTATATAGTTATAATTAATTATATAAATAACGAAATATCATACATAAATACATAATAATTTTAATTTTTATAAAATAATCTTCTTTTTTTTTTCATTATAAATAAGAAATAGAAACTTCTAAAGGCATTTACGTACGAAGAATTTCCTTCTAATAACTGGAATAATTTTACAAACTGAAAACTGAAGAACATATATATCGGAACCTTTTTTTTTAATTTTGGCAATGCTAATAGAAAAAAACAAAATGCTATTTTTGATTCAAAATATTATTTTTTTATTGTATATTTTTTTTACATAAAAAATAATAGAAATATTTCAATAAAATTGAAACCCTTAAATAATAATTACGAAAAAATGGATTTATACAATTTTTAAAAAAATATACCTAAAATAAAAGTAGAAAGAATTATTTAAAAAATCTTTTTTTCTTTTTTTTTTTTTTTAATAAAAATAATTTTTTTTTTTTTTCACTGAAACAATCGTAATTTTATATAATTTTTTTTTTAAATAGTATATTTTTGTACAAAAGCAAAATAAAAAAAATAAATAAAATAAAAAATTTATTCAAATAAAATCATGGTAATAATAAAAATAATAAAAAAAAAACATTTTTCTACAAATTATAAACAAAAATAAATAATTTACTAAACTAATGTTTTTACGTTACATTCAATAAATTTTAAAAATTTATTTTGTTTCATATACTATATATATATATAATATGTATTTATTTACAATTTTTTTCTTGACGTCAGAATTCATGATTTATTTTTTATTTTCTTTTCATTAAAAATGAAATATGTACGTAATGAGATTTAGTTTTTTTTTTTTTTTTTTTTTATTATTTATAATTTATAAATTTTCTTGTTTTTTTATTTAATTCGATTTTCTTTTTTTAAACCATTTTAAATTTATTTTGCTACCGATTTGAATATTTTTTTGCATTACAATAAATATTTTTATAACATTCGATACAAAATGAACTGAAAAGAAAAAAAATTTTGTAATATATATTTTATGGAAATATTAAACCGAATAGAATTCTTTATAAAAATTCTGACTTCTTAACTTTTGAGTTATTAATTTAAATTTCGAATATTTATTATCCTGTTAATAATATGCGATAATTCGATTGAAAAAAAAGGAAACTAGGATTATTGCACGCTTGATTCTTTCCCTGTGGAGAAACTAAAATTTGTAATGAAAAAATTTAAGCTAAATAGATACAATATTGCATTTTTTATTCAAATTTAATTTTTAAAATAAGTTTAAATTTTGAAAAATAGAATTAAAAAAATCGAATACATACTCAACTAATATAATACTCTACAGCCTCATAGGAAATTGATCTAAAATAAACAAACTAACTTGATGATGAAAATAAAATCGGAAAGATATTGGGCAGACACATTAAGCATATTTTTGTATCTATTTTACCAATCGACAATACTACAACATATAAGTTCTTTCAGTTCAAAAGAAAAATCAAATAATTGCAGAAATATTTTTATGCATTCATGTCTCTCTTGTTTATCAAAATAAATTTAAAAATTAGTTCTCTCGATATAAAAAAAAAAAAAATCATCCCTAATTATTCAAAGGATAAACATTTTTGGTTTTTCAACTATGTATATTCAAAATTTAATTCTTATCTATATTTTCGCGCCCGCTTTGGATAAAATTTATCATTCCCCTATCATATTTTTTTCAGGCAATTAAAATGTAAAATTTATAATACTATTTACATTTTTTTTATTAATTATATTCTACTTTTTTCTAAATTTTATTTATTTATTTTTTTTTTTTGTTTTTTTTTTTTTTTTTTGATATATGAATACATAATTCAAATTTATGATAAAATAATTACAATAAGTTGAAATTTAAATACATTCAATAAGTTTTTGATTAGAGACTTATTCTAATTTTTAATTTATTTTCATTAATTTAATTTAAATAAAATATAATTTTGTTTAAATAAATTTCATTAGTACTAAATATTAATTTTTTTTTTTGATAAAAATACTCATTCATTCTTTCATTCTAATTTTATATAGTTGTGTGTTTGTGTGTGTGTATAAAAATTATTAAAGAAGTTTCTTTTTCGTCATTGTTGTCTAAAAAACTAAATATTGGGAATCTTGTATTCAATAGGCGGCTCAGGTTGGAAAAATACATATTATAGAAAACTTTCAGAAATCTGAATAAAATTTTACTGTTTTTTTTGTTGGTAGATTATATAAATTTTTTTTTATTAGTTCATCAAGAAATTCTGTCAGAACTTAAATCAAACTAATTTTTTCCCTTTAGAATTTATTAATTTTGT